>MU182395.1:77089-94690 GCA_016904865.1 Pissodes strobi | reverse complement strand
ATATCCGACAAGCTCGTCTAAAGATGAAGTGACATAATCCATTCTATGAAGATCTGATAAGAGCTAAACAACAAGAAGAAGCACACTTGGTTATTATTAGCGGCGACTTCAACGCTAGGATTGGGCAAAGGAAATCAGGCAATACAGAATACATGGACACTGCGGTTTAAGTAATAGAAATGAAAGAGCAGAGATGGTGGGAAGCTACCTGAATAATGAAGATATATATTGCCTAAATACACTATTCAAAAAACCTAAAAAGCTCGAATGACAGTATGAAAAAAACGCCGGTGGAATCCTCATATGCATGACACAAGTAGGCCCTATTCCTTTTTAATTTTATGTCTGAACTTATCGTTAAACGACTGTAGGTCGTAAATTTTTTATATCGTACCTATTATCATACCTATTCCTTTAAACCCAACGCTACCCAACTGGAGATATTCTAAGACAGAAAGAAAAAGAATACCAAAAAGATCTACAAGCGAGACTAGCAATAATGAAAACACTACATAAAATGGATATAGATAGAATCGCTGAAAACATCATGAAAGGTGTAAATACAATAGTTAAAAAGATATGCTCCCATACAGCAAATAACAGAGATTTGAAGCTTTCTGCCAACACCATTAAACTGATTAGTAAGAGAAGAATATGAGACTACAAAACATCAGAAAATATTAAAAAATAGAACAAACTAATTAAAAAAATACGCAAAGATGTAAGAAATCACGAAGATTATAGTAACAAAAATACGAAGTCACGAAAACGTTATAGTACAAAATAAAAACGACATTAGTTAAGCAACAAAACAAACTTCTAAAAAAAAGATTTAAAATGTTGAGAAGAACTAATGGATACAACTAAATATGAAATCGGAACAGCGCTAAGTCATATGCAAAACAACACATCTCCGGGGGAAGATCAAATCACCACAGAAATATTAAAGATCGGAGAAAAATCTCGAGAAAGCGCAATCGGACCATTATTGAATAAATGCATTCACAAAGGAAAAATGCCCAAGGAATGGTGAAACTCTGAAAAACCTATATATTGTCCATCACACATTTATAAACTTTAGAAGAAAATAATAACTATCAGGCTGATAAGAAAACTGGATTTCTACCAACCTGCCGGCTTCAGTACAAGATTTAGTACCATAGGTCATATACACACTATCAGAACCGTAATAGAATTGTGCACAGAATACAACGCTCCAATAAATACATTTGGCCTTCGTCGATTTCCAAAAGGTCTTTGACTGCATAGAGACAGAAGCTGCATTGAGTTCCCTAGAAAATGCAAGAATTGATTTTAAATATGCACAGGTTATCGAGGATATATATATATATATATATAAACGCAACTATATATTGAGATTGAGAAATTAAACACAACAAATAAAACCCCATTACAACGTGGTGAAAAACAAGGCCATGTTTTATCATCCAAACTCTTTAAACACACACTCGAAGATGTTCCCAAAAACTGAGAAAAAAGGCAATAACTTCTACTGCACATACCTTAGTAACTTAAGATTTGCAGATGAGATCCCTTTAATTGCAGATATTCCAAGAGACTTAAAGGATATTTTGCAACAACCAAATGATGCCTTAACAAAATTAGGTTTAAAAATGAACTACACTCCACTAAAATCAAAATACTGAGTTATGAAAACGTTGGTATAATAATTCATAACCATCCCATCAAAAACATAGATAAGTATATATGTATATCTAAGATCCAAAATTAAACTGGGAAAGAAAATCAGAGCCTAGAGATCATCAGACGAATCCGACCCTCGTGGACAACTTTTGTCAAATTGAGTTATATGTTTAAAAATCCCACAATACCAATAAACCTAAAAACCGAAACCTACAACATATGTAACCAGCCGGTTAATACTTATGAAATGGAAACCATATCACTAACGAGGATAAATGCTAACAAACTTAGAACGAGGCAAAAAGCGATGAAATCAAATATGCTCGATATGGCACTGAGAGATAGAATAAGACATTATGAGATCAGGTGAAGAACAAAGGTTAGAGACATCATAGAAGAAGTAGCGTCACAGATGTAGCGTTGAAAAAGACATGTGGCCAGATAAGCAGCTGAAGACAGATTGATTAAAAAACAAACAAAGCGGAGACCAAGGGTGGGGAGATCACCGAAAAAACGATGACATGCGAAGCATACCTGACAGACGGTGGAGGAGGGCCGCAAAAAACAGAGGAGAGTGGGAAGAGATGGAGTGGACAAATACGGGTGAGAAGGAAGAAGACAGATGACCTACGTCCAGGAGTGAACAAATATAGTTTGAAAAGTAAAATGAAAAGATGAAAGATATATATTATCCAAGATGTGATCTATAAGAATTTACTGAATACGTATGAAATTAGCATTTCCGTTTTTTTTTCAATAGAAAAATTGGGCATATTTTATTATATGATATTTTCCAGATCATTAACTGTTTTTATGCTACAGGCATATATGGGTTTTCGTTATCCGTGCAATTACATATATTGCTTTTAAATTTTAAATATTCTTTTTTTTCGCACGTCTATGTCAATAGCCTTTATATTGCACTCCATTCAGCTCAGCTCTACAGGTCTCCAAGTATAAACTCTAATGACTTTCTCGTTAAGAGTTTTCTATAAAAAGTAATTTTAGAGCTTGAGGATTTAACCCTTGAGATTTTCGTTCGCGATCTAATGGACTTGCTCGCTTCCTTGCGTATTATGTGGGCAAACATCCCAGGATTTTCTTATTTTCTGCAGTATTCTGAACGAATTCTAAGGATTTTCGTTAATTTTTTATACTTTCTCGCAGATTTATTAGAGTTGCAGAATGATTCATACAATCTGATTTCTAAAAGCTTTCTATGGCCCGTGTTAAAAAATTGGTAATCAAATAGCGCATTATGAGACCCATTAATATATTTAGCACAATTCATCTCAGCTCCATAGATCATGTGTGAGATATGCTTGATAGGTTAGTCAGAGATCGCGAAGTAGCTCCGGCTACCATAAATAAGCTTCCTTTAGCCCTTCAGGAGGAATGGCAAAATATTTCCCAAGATGCTTCTCGTAACATTATTGACAGTATGAACCGACATATGCAGGCAGTTATCAAAGCTAGAGAGTAATACAAAATATTTAACTAAATTTGCTGTATAAAGAACATTTTTTAGGTTAGGACTTAGGTAAGTTACAGTTGGATGGGTTTACTTAAATAAATGTTTAGATTTTTTTTATTTTTATGTAAGTTGCAATAATTGCTTATTCAAATAGTTGTCGTTAATTGCTATACTCATAAACTAAGCTGCCAAACTAGCATTAAATCACCTCGGCAAAAGAATATCATTTCTGTAAGTAAATTGTTGGTGAACCAAAGCACCTAAAAACTTGAACCAAAAAACAAAAGGTTGGAAAATAATGGTACAAAAATTGACATTCTGAAAGAATTTGATTATGAAATTATATCACAGGATGTTCTAAAATTAGGGTTATATAACATGCTAAATAACTCTGTATAATGACTATAACGCCAGCACATAATATGCAAGTTCAAATTAGTCATTTAATGTACAGTTTGCTGCAAAAATTATGAAAATTGAACCAAAAATTAAAAAATTATGAGATTTCAAATTTTACCAAATATCAATTTGTGGTTTTTGTACCTAGGGGCATTTTTGACAGCTTTGTAATGTCATGTTCTGATAAAAAAAACCTTGCGATTCAGGAAACACCTTACTTGTATCTAATTAAACAATTTCTCTAGATACGGGTCTAAATAAACGCAAAAATTATGTAAAGGGATATCATTTTAAGTGTTTCACTAGATTAGCGTTTTTTCTGGCTTCTTTTCCAAACAGCGAAAATCACGTTCTTATATAGATTGTAGAAATCTTCTTAAATAGCAACCCATATATATTTCCCATCGTTCGATGAATAGCCATCGCCATGGGCATGAGCCTTGAATATGCACTCCGATTAATTTTCATTCCCATTACTAATCTTTTCATCTGAAACTGAACTTTTTCCGTTTTAAAAGCTCTGCATGGTCGACTTTTTGGATGTAGTTCTACTTGATAATATCCTTGAGCCAAATCCAATTGAGAAAAATATATCGCCCCTGACAAGGAATCTAAAATATCGGTAATGCTATGTAATGGAAATTTCTCATCATCTCTTATCCGCTTATTGAGAAACCTATAATCTATAACTACCCTCGTCGATTTAACCCCATTCTTATCTGCTTTTTTAGGTACTATTAGTAACGGTGATGACCATTCCGATCTAGTTTTTCTATTACACCTTCACGTAACATTCTTTCGATGTGATTGTGCATTTCACCTTTCTGTGCATGTGGTATCCTATATGGCTTAACACACACTGGACGGGCATTTTTTTCAACCGTATTTTTTGCCTATAAATATTTGTGACCGTTAAAAGATCTCTTTCTATGTGAAAATCATCCGCGAATTTAGCACACATATTTTCAATCGAAGATTTCTCCTCGTTATTAACTGATGCTGTGTTAACTAAATCTAGTAATCTCTCGACACGCTCGACTGATATGCTATTTTTGCCAAATCTACATACTCCATAATTAGATAGACTTTTTACTTTTGGTTGAAAATTCCGAAGTTTAAATTCTCGTTCGTTTACGTTTAGAATCCTAACTGGAACCCTATTATTTTCCGTTTTTGCCCTAATACTAGCAACAATCATTCCTTCACTCACTTCATCATTCAGTATCACGCATTCATCTATCTGATCCATGTAACAATATTTAATTACTTCACGTCGTGGGGGTATTGTCGTATAGTAGTCACATTTTGACTGTAAGGGTATGGTTACTTTATTATTTTTACCACAGAGAAGTTTTTATCTCGTAATCAATTACTGCTCCGTATCTCGAGAAAAAATCGGCACCTAATGCACCATGTATACTATCGTCAAACTTATCAACAATAAAAAATTCATTAATAAATTTCTCAGCTTTTATCATAAACGAAATATTTGTCGAACCTACTAATAATGTTGAACCAGAAATTCGTTTTATATTTATTTTCTTAGTTGTGTTTATAATTTCACGCTTACTCAAATATTCAGCAAAAATGTAACTAATGCTCGCCCCGGTATCAATTAAAAATAATAACTCGTCCGTTCCATATCTTATGCTTATGTAATTTAATGCATTAATATTTAAATTAAATACTTCTGGATTATTAACATTATGGGCCTTGAAAAACTTCTGATTGTTACGATTTGTTGTCTGTTTATTATTCTTGTTGTTTTCCGTGCTACTGACAAAATAAAACCTACGTGTTTGAAAATTTCCTCGATTTAGCCCAGGTCTTCGGAGTAGAGACCGTCCCCGACCTTGTCCTTGATATTGATTTGATTCCGTTGTCTGTCGTCGATCGAAATTAAATCTTTGGATTACACTATTATGATTACCACGGTTATTGAATATATTGCTATTATGTCTACCGCGATTACCACGACTATAGGATTTATTAAAATTACCTCGAACTCTCATGTGAAATATATTAGGATCGGAGGAAAACCCACATTTTTTAATCATTTCTTCCTCTTTCGCGCCTATTACCGCGTCTTTCAAATTTCCATACTTTCTTGCCTTCACGATAGTCCTTAATTCGCCATCCCTTAATCCCTTCGAGAATGCACTTATTGAAATTTTTTCATTAACTCCTCGTAAGACTCGTACAGCTATCATCATTATTCGCTTGAGCTATCGTCAAATCAAGTAAAACAGTTTCGATTATTTTAGCATATCCATCGATTATCTTTTCACCTTGTTGTACACAATGCATTTAGGTCGATAAGACCGCTGATTTTTTGGTTAGTAAAAGGGCTTCCATATCAATAATTAATTCGTCAACACTATTATACGATTTTTCTAATCGCAACTTCGCACTTTGAGTTAAGTTAGCTTTTAGAACATATTTTATCAATAAAGGCTTTCCGTCGCTATCTATAAGCTCGCTATATAATTCAGTGGCGTCAATTAATTGCTTAGTAGCCTGCTCGGTACCATCCATCGATGGCAACAAGTACGCTACTGTCCTAAATCAAAATTTTCCGACATACTTGTTATATTCCTATTAATCCTAGTTCTACTTAAAGTTTCTTTGTGATTTATTACTCTTTCTTCTCGTTGGTTAATAATCTTTCGCGAATTAATAAGATAATCTTCGATCGCTCTAAAATATTCTTTAAAACTTATCGATATCGATAGTTTACTTAATCTAGCTACACTTTCACGACGCGACGCTCTGTTGTCTCTTAATATTTTCGTAAAATTTATCTAAAATCATACATAATTCTATAATTTCACTCAATTCTACTATACCACCGAACATTAACAAGAGACTAGAAAGAAGGTCCACTCTCAGTCGGCACTTCTGATGTAGCGCTTGCAAAGGCGAGACGCCAGATTTTAGGTCGGACGGGGTGAAACGTGGCACAAGGTCTGAGTGGTTAGCCAGCATTTCATCAGGTTCAGCGACGGGGCAAGGAGGGAAATACTGGGGGCGGGTCTTAGAGTGAACCTTCTCGTCTATTGTGAATGTTCGGTAACCATATTACTATCAAAATTTAGACCGGATATTAAACATAGCTTACAATAATTATTAGACTTTCTGTTTCCACTTTACAGCACCTCTTGACTCCGTCTGATTTCCTTCCGTATCTTCTTTTCCATGCCTTTCTTCACTCGGTAGATACAGTACGCTACAACAGCTAAGGCACCTACACAGAAGGCTGCAACTCCCAAAAGTTTGTCATTGAAAATCTTTAGTAGTATCCTGAATTACACCTCCACTGTTACCTGTTTCATTTACCAAAACATTCCTTTCGTCTGACTGGAGCCCATTTCCTGGGTCGCACTAACACCAATTCATTTAGTTACTATCACACAGAATGCAAGGGCTTGCAGGATCTCCATGTGATGTTCTCTGTTAGATTCGCCATTATCGTTGCATACTGAAGATGATAACTCGCGTAGTTTTATGGTTTTATTAGTAAAAACCTAAGTACTTGATAATACACTAATAGGAATAGAATCTAATCTGAAAGTTCTCTGTTCACAATAAATGTACATCTATAAATTTAATAATCACTTTCAGGGTTTGTCTATATTATACCTTAACCTCTAAACAATTACTATTATCTAAATATCATAAATGCTTATTAATAATATCAATGAATTTATGCTTATCCTAGATTCTGAATTATCAAAGTAATTATGCAATAATAATACCTATAATTAGTCTCAATTACGGAAACCAGTACACTAAGCTAATTTCAAAAATATAGAGTTGTAGATACTTTGGAATAGCCGTTTTAAATATATAAGTTGTAAAATATTTTCGATTGCCGAAAATAATTTTAGCGCCTCAAACAACTGTCAATTTTCACTTTTGTATTTCCAAAGAAAAACAATAAATTAGGATCTTATATCGATTTAGCGAGAAAACTAATTCTGATATTTAAAATATTGTTAGCTGTCAATTTGACAGACAAGGCGCCATCTTAGATTTTTCTTTAAAGATATATATTTACATATTTCCATAGATATTCCTGAGCTTATTTTAAAAACATTTGATGTAGACAAATTAGGTAGGTATACCATTTTCAATATTCATCGTCGAAAATAATTTGAACTGGCAATTTTCGCACATTTTCCACAAAAGAAACGCTCTTTCCTAAGTAGCGGAATCTAGCACACACAATTACGCCAGCTGTCAACTTGTCAGCTATAACGCCATCTTGGATTTTTCATTAATGGCTACCGCAAGCTATATTATAGGTTTGTTCTAGCAGGACATTTCGGACGGTTTGAAGCCATCCGGAGTTTGCGCATAGCGATATAAGCGTCGCTTTTATTGCTATGCGCAAACTCCGGAGGCTTCAAACCGTCCGAGATTTCATGCTAGAACAAACCTAATATTTTCATACTGTTTTGCAGATATTTCTAAGCTGATTTCGAAAATATTGGGGCAAAGGCACTTTGGGATAACCTTTTTCAATGTACAAAGTAACAAATCTGCAGATGCGCATATCACATAATTTCAGATTGATCTAAATTATAAAATAAAGGAACAGATTTTTACCTAAAAAATGTTTAATACAAACTATGAACATGTTTGTTAATGACATCTAAAACCAAAAATATTGCATTCCTTACTTTGTTCAAGTTTTTAATTTTTATATATAAAATTCAAATAGTTTTTCTGAAATATCGTCAAAAATTTTAATTTTTTTTTTCGTTTTCAATTTCGAATAAGTATCATCAAAATACAAACATTTTAAAGTTAGAACTAAAATGCCAGCTTTTTGCCTAAAAAAAAGTGTAATATAAAATCATGAACATCTTTGTTAGTCACATTTAAAAACAAGAAAATATCGTTCCTTACTTTGTTCAAATTTTTGATTTTTATATATTAAATACATTTAATTTTTCTGAAATATCATCATTTTCTATATTTTTCGTTTTCAACTTCAAATAAGTATAATCAAAATACAAACATTTTAATGTTAGAACTGAAATATCTCAACCTCGACCAATAATCTCGGAGCAAATGGATTAAATTCCTCGCTCAAGTCAGAATAAAAAATGCCATTTGACATAATATCGGCAAGTGTCGACAATAAATAGCGATTTAGAGTGCTTCGAATTATAGGACTGAATACAAGAATAAGCCTTATATGGGTTGCCCTCTGATCAAAGCTCATTACAGTTAAGGATATAAATTTTTAAATAAACCGAATAAATTCAACACAATACATTATAATTTCCTATATGGATCCTCAACTAACAATATAAAGAGCGGAAAGATATAATTAACACTCTACAAGAAAGCTCATATTTTATTGAAACCTCATCTGCTGTATTGCCAAAACCAATAGCTTAAATTCCCCTTGTTTCGGCCTTATATTATCATTTCTATTGAGCACGATTAAAGTCTTATTACGAAATGTACTTCTCCCAATGTGTCGTTCCATTGTGAAATATTGCCGTAATCCTGCAAAGGAAGCCGGACGTAATTCAATTGTGTCTAATAGTAAAAACGGCCGTTTTCCAGATATAAATACATAGAAGATCCAAATCCAGATGATGCCGGCATTGAGTTGAGGTTATCACCATAATGTGGATAAAATCCATTGAGTATATTTACAAATTCCTTAATGTAAACATATAACGTATTATTTTAATTTTAACAGTACCTTGAATAATTTTAAGCTAATTTAATAACTTAGATCAACCCTTTATTATTCAAGGGCGAGATTTGGGTGCCTGGGTGACTGACGGGCCGCAATATAAAGTATATATGTGACATTTCAAATTTAACGCAGGTAACTTAAGTCTTTAACATACTTTTTAATGAGATTGGTGGCATTGCTTATGTTGAACAAGTTTCTCAATATCTGGTCAATACGAAGACTTTTCAAGGTGGGAGTCTGATTCGAGAAAACAATTGCTCCGTATGGAAATATATTTTTGTCAATGCAGATCAATGACTTTCAATTTGCAAATTTCTTGGAACATATTCAAAAGATACACTGAAAGGTATTGCGAGCAAGTTTATTATATTTTTATTTTCCCTGAAGTACTGGATTCTCGACGTAAATTCTTTCTTTAAATTAGTTATTATGGCCTTATTCGCCTCACTACAATTACAAATTCGGGAAGTGCATTAAATCTTTTTTTCTGAAGCTGCAGGAAGCCAAAATCGTTGATTTAGTCTTGGTCATCGATGATGGCAGTAGGTTTTCCCGTGCTGGCCACGACCGTCTTAATTGCTTCTTTAAGATCGAATACTCGCCTTAGCATTTCTTCCCTACTAAGCTAAGGAACATCTGAGAGATAAACAACACCCCCATACTCTGTATAAATGTGGAACAAAAAATTCGAAATTCTCGGTGATTCAGTCCTCGAGTCTTACTTTTAGTTAAAATTGTTATGAGCGATTTGATTCGTTTCAGTTATATTGGTATGCTTTAATTAGGTTTCACTTTTATCTATGGTTCACTTTACTTTTTACTTTAAGTTTTACGTTACTTTTACACTTTACTTTTACACTGACGAAACTTTAGGGGAGGTTTGATCTTGATTCCCAGAGAAGCGTTTGGCCTTAATTAAAAGGGAACTACTTAACCAGAAAGTCAAGATCGGGAGGTTGACCTTGGTTACCAGAAAAGCGTTTGGCCTTAATTAAAAGGGAACTACTTAACCAGATAGTCAAGGTCGGGAAGTTTGATCCTGGTCACCAGAAAAGCATTTGGCCTTAATTAAAAGGGAACTACTCAACCAGATAAGTTGTCGTCTATTTGATTTACTTGTTCTTTTATACTAAATTTTGTTGATATTTGAGTGATTGTTTTTAAAACATGTTTAGATAATACTCATAATATTTGATCCTTCAATGTCAAGTATTAAGTTCAAACATTAGACTGAGTGTTATTTTGTTATTACGCTTTCTAGTTTACACATGCCCCCCTCCAACTAGCATTGGTCCCCAATGCAAAGCATCTTTACGGTTAGAAAGTTCAAAAAGGAAAGAATCTGCTCAATAAATAAAGACTTGATTGAGAAAAGAAGTAACTAAATTCGTTATCTTAGAGACGCTCATAAACTAATTTTTGATGGGTATGTTCAAAAAGTAGTGGAACCCCCTTAAATAATAATATCCAGCTGTCCTCAATGTTCGAATAGTCATATCGTTCTGTACCTACTTAAATTTAGGTTATGTCTGAGCACTAGCTAGCATAATTCGGCCCTGGATTCCAGCCAAAGGGTCTCGATCTGCGTCCTTACTAAATTCAGAATCTTTGTCGGACTCCTTTTTGGCTGCTATATATATCAGGACTCCATCGCCATTGACTAGTGAGTGCTTCAGGTACATGTAACAAATATAAACCAAATATAAGTGCTTAATATTAACATTTTGTTTTCTATCTTAAAAAACTTTTTACGTGACTGTCATTTCAATTTTTTATCACCCAGTACTAATTCGTATTTAAAATCATACAGCATATTTTTATTAAGTGGTGCCCGAAACATATGCAAGTATCATATTATTTTTTAGTTGGTCTGTCGTGTATGTGTAGCCGAAATTGAACATTGCTGTAAATATTATTAAAAAACATATTGGTGTTAAAACAATCGAGAACTATTTTTTGATACCTTGCATTTTTCCTGACCCAGTATCCCGTTATATACTGTATCCTATATATTTACATTAAGTTAAAAAAAAATCCTTCGGTCGTATTTTTGTTTGTGTCTTAGAATTTTAAGTGTACATGATGGAAGTGCCCTGCCGTAAGTAAAAAAAAATTGTATAATCCCTTAAAAAATTTTCCCTTGTTGTTTTACTGTCGTAATATTTCACCCGCTTTCTTTCTGTTAAAGAGAGAAGATTTGTTCGTTCATACCGTAGAGAAGCCAGGCGTGCACTCCCGGAAGTCCTTACGGTAAGAATCCACATTTCTTCTCTTTTCTTTCTGCCGAACTGTGTGCCCCTCTATAAGTTTCTCATTTCTTTTTGTAGAGCTTCGAGTTTTCCATTACATATTTCCGAGTGGTCTGGGATCATCGGCAGGGCACCAGCTCATTTCTATTATATTTATTATTATTTATTTATTTTTTCCCTCTGTATATTATTCCCATATATATTTATTTTACACTAATCATTGGTTTTTTTATTAACTTATAAAATCGCCGGCTGATATTTCCATAAATTATATAGAAATAAAGGATAAATTAAGAGTTAAATATAGGAAGTAATGTTAAAGAGAATGCATAACAAAAGTGTCAGCACAAAACATAGAGAATACATAGAGATAGTCAAAATATATAGACAAAATATGTAGACAAACATAAAAAAATAATTATGTATAAAAATGTACTATGAAGACATAGAACATAAAATAAGATAAAATAAGGAATTAAAATACGGCGCCGTAGCATATAGAACCATAGAAATAAGAGAATAAATAGCATATAGATAGCAGAAAACTTAGATTAAGTAAATAGAGATAAATAAATAACCATGGATGAAATAAGAAGAATTACAGTCGTACATTACATACAATTCTAAATTTACACAACCATACAGACAGTAACATAAATCTTGTAAAAGGCACCTATTATTAATGATAAATTAAACATAAGTATACCCATCATGTTTTACAAATTAAGCGAAAAAATTGTAACTTGTATAGGTAAATTACACCGAAAAAATATTCAATTGCCTTCCTTGGATATTGGCCATATTCCAGGGGGGGATATTTTGACTATCTCTATGTATTCTCTATGTTTTGTGCTGACACTTTTGTTATGCATTCTCTTTAACATTACTTCCTATATTTAACTCTTAATTTATCCTTTATTTCTATTAGCATGTTTTCGTTTACTATCTTTATATATACATCTGTACATATGTATCCCTATGTAGATTCCCATTTCATCTCCTAGGTCGTCATGTTGTCCAAGTGTCTGTTATGATCTTCCCTATAAGGTACGTCTCTTTGACAGTTGGCTACAACATTCCCTATGTCACCTCTATATAATTGTGCTTTCTAGCTTCTCCTTTATATTAGTTCAATATTATAACTCTCGTACTCGCAACTCTATAACTCTTTTAATTTCTCGTATACTTAAATGCGTATGTGTTTTTCCCAGTATGGTACTATTGTTAAACACTTTCATTTAAAATTATAACTTTTTACTCCAGTTGCTGATATTTTAATTTCTCATTTTTCTCCGCTAATGGCTACGTGTTTTTACAATGATTTCCCTAGTGTGGTACCTATCATTAACACTTGCATTGAAAATTATAACTTCTATAAGTTATATATACCTCCATTTTTCTCTATATGAACCTTCTTTCTCTTTTGACGCCTACATGTTTGCCTTATGATTTTCTCTGCTTTCTTAGATGCTGATTATCAACATTCGCGTTCCAAATTCTATTTACATATTCCTAACATATTTGTCCTATTTTTATTTATATTCCCTAATTTCCTATATTTAGTTGCTTGGTTTCTGATTTCTTCTTAGTGTCTGGTCTCTTTGTATTTACTTAGTTTTGGTTACTTTCTGCTTAATTTTTGGTTTCTTTGTGTTAACTTAGTTATGGTTGCTTCCTAATTACTTAGTTACGGTTTTTTAGTTATTTTTATCTATTTTTTCTTGGTTCCCTCCGATCCTGGTCCAGTTTGTCGTATCCCCCTAGTGTATTGTTTCTTTATAGATGCTGGTTTCTTTCTATATTTACGCTGCTTTCTTCTAGTTACTGTTACTGTATGTACCTTAGATAAGAGTTTTATATGATTTCAACTATGCTTTATGTCCACGCCTTTGTGTTTCACCTATACGATATTCCCAGTAGGATACTTATCGTTAACACTTGCGTTTGCAACGGTAACTCTATTTCCTAGTTACTTTTCTCCATTTTACTCCTCAATATTTCACTTAATCCAACGCCCAAATATTTTGCTATGAGTTTCCCAATACAGTACCTATCTCTAACACTTTGCGGCTAAAATTGTAACTCTATACTCTAGCTACATTTCTTTATATCTTCATAGACCGCTTATTTTTTCCTCTGATAAGGGTGATTCTTTCTTTTATCTAAGGTATGATACTATTGATATTTGTGTTTAAAATTTAAAATTGCTGAAAATTGTCTTCTTCATTATGGTCCTCTTCTGTAATACTCAGTAATGTTGATTGATGGTATCTCTAATCTGAAGAGAGGCTGGTACACGATTTTAACCTTATAGATCCCAATGGCTATGAATTGTGTTCGCAGATTTATTTAATTCCGACGAGAGCCAAAAAAAATTTTGACTGACCCTGTATGTCAGCAATTAAAACAGCACCTGTGAAAAAATGGCTTAGAAAGAAAATGACGATATATACTTATGTGTCCGGGAGTCAGAATGGCGTTACTTTTAGAAAGGTCGAAAGGTACTTCCATCCTGTGACTTCACTGCATTTGAAACGCCTCCGGGGTTAGGAATCTGAACGGCTGCCTCCAAAAAACGTCACTGCGGGATCCGAATGGCATCTCCAACGGATATCTCCTCGGCGAATCAATGGTCCTAGGTCTAATGTACGGGGATCAAACGGCTGCCTCCGTGTCAAGACTGGAACGGACGGTGCTTCTGCTACTTGGTACTTGGGATCAAAAATGGCGTTCTCCACTACGTATCAACGAAGCTTCTAGGAGGGACCAGACTCGATCTAGTGCGTTTCCTTGAAATAATTTGCTAGTAACCTTGGAATACATTTTACTTTTATTTTAGATTTTTAGGAGACGTTTTAATTTGTTTAATTTATATCGGTATTCTTTAATTAGGTTTCACTTTTATCTATGGTTCACTTTACTTTTTACTTTAAGTTTTACGTTACTTTTACACTTTACTTTTACACTGACGAAACTTTAGGGGAGGTTTGATCTTGATTCCCAGAGAAGCGTTTGGCCTTAATTAAAAGGGAACTACTTAACCAGAAAGTTAAGATCGGGAGGTTGACCTTGGTTACCAGAAAAGCGTTTGGCCTTAATTAAAAGGGAACTACTTAACCAGATAGTCAAGGTCGGGAGGTTTGATCCTGGTCACCAGAAAAGCGTTTGGCCTTAATTAAAAGGGAACTACTTAACCAGATCATCAGGATCGGGATGATTGTTTTATGTTTATAATTTAGCAGTTAGATACTAGATAAACCTCCGTGATGGTTTCGTATAACTCCAATGTCAAAACTCAAGAAACTGCCGACCGCAGCCGCGCTATTTATATGCCCCTGCCATCAGCCTTCCTAGTACGGAGGTTAGACCATCCAACCTTGCAATTTATTCTGCTTTGATGAAACTTGGCACGATTCAAGTACATACCTATAGGTAACATTAAAGAAGTGGTGAAATGGAAGGGGGGTGTGGGGGGCTCTTGTGCACAAGCGTCCGTGCGAGGGTTTTCCGTAAGGGAAGGCGAGAGAGGCTCAGAAAACAAAAGCATTAAATTCAAAACAATTTAAGTATTGGTATTGTTAAAATAACCAGAATTATATGAAATTCTTATCTAAAATTAGTATTTTATCACTCTATATCACAAAATTTATGATATCACGAAACATTGTGAATGGTAATGTTTAAAATGTTTAATTGAAACAAGAGGAATACAAATTAAACTCTTTTACTAGAACGTGTAAATACTCGGGTAATATTTATACAGAAAATCTAATCTACGTCCACAGTGCATTTACACAGGCCACAACATCCTATACTTTTACAGCGGCAATTGCCTTGCAATTACAAAAGTAGTTTGGACGAATCAGAGTAATCAGACGATTTTGGCTTTGTCCTCCAAATTGGTGCCATCATGCACCAGAATATTCGTGCATGTTGCAATGCAGGGATGCAATGAGGGTCTTTGTCAGGGCTTCTTATACCGACGTTATTGCACCAGCATGTTCCGCAGTACTCCAACTGCCCGACCTGGAGGTACTGTGGGTACATCGTCCTACGAGCACGAACAAGTTTATCGCTCACCACGAGATATGCAAAGTTTAGGTAAATTTCATTTTTTCTACATTTTTAGTAGATTTAAGTTGCCGAAAGCTTCTAACCAGTTAAATATTCATTTTCCAGGACCAGCAAAACCATTCGCAATTCCCAGCGTTTGCGGGGTGCGATACCGTGGACGCATTATATGGCATTGGATAGAAGACAGCATGGCATGCAGTTTCTCTCCAGCCACAATCCGTCCAGGCTCTGGTGACTCTGGTACACATCCAGCTGTTGTCTATAGCCATGTATTGCCTGGGGGTTTTCTATTTTTTTTTGACATATGTTGCCGTGTCTAACCGCCTATTTATTTTTTTAAAATTCTAGTGGTAAAAGCTATGGTTCTATAAACCAGTGCCGATGGAGTCTATTCTCGGCTTCAAATCACCCCTTAGAATTCATCCCACCCACTGAAAGCGCCCTCTACCTCCACTGTCTCAGGGCCTCCCTACAATCACAGATTTGGCGTCAACAATTCTTCCCCATCCATACCACTTTATCCCCCAGTAACTGGGGCTGGAAAGGGGAAAACGACACAAGGATTCCAATTTGAAAGACAAAACCAAAATAGTCTGAATCCTCCAAACTACTTATTAACTGCACTGTAAACGGGCAACGGCAGCTGTAAAAATATAAAATGTCGTGATCTGTTTAAATGCCCGTGTAACGTTGAAGCGGATTAGACAAATTTCTATATAATTACTACCCGAGTATTTGCACGTTCTAGAAAACAGTTTAATTCGTATTCGTTTAGTTTCAATTAAACATTTTAAACATTACCATTGACAATCTTTCGTGATGTCACAAATTTTGTGATAAAGCGTGATAAAATAGCAATTTTAGATAGGAATTTCATATAATTCTGGTCATTCTAATAATAGTAATACTTAAATCGTTTCGAGTTTAATGCTTTTGTTTTCTGAGCTTCTCCCGCCTTCCCTTACAGAAAACCCCCTCACCGCCGCCTGTGCACAATAGCACCCCCTACACTTACCCCCCACACTTACCACCCACATCTCCCTCCTTCTCACATACACCTACACCCCCATTCATACATAAATAAAGGCGCGCGTATACGCAGTGTCACTGCGCGACACGGTATATTTTCTTTTATTATACCGATTTGCGTACCCTCTGTGGCGGTAAAAAAACCAATCTGGTCCAAATAGATTGCCCTGTCTCTGCGAAGTCGAGCGGTACCTAATTTTTGTTCTTGGACGATTTCTTTCAAAGATATAGGCTGGTATTTGAATGCGTGCATTAAGTTGTCCCTAAAAAATAGGCAACCGCTCTCTAACCGCTCCTGCGTGGCGGGCCAGGTGGCACCACTTTTTAAATGTTACCTATAGGTATGTACTTGAATTGTGCCAAGTTTTATCTTAGCAGAATGAAGTACAAGGTTGGATTCAAATATCTGCCTTATCCTCCGTACTATCCATAATCTTCTTAAAGAACCGCGAAGTGTCGAGCGCAACAGCGTAGCTTTCGCACGACCACTCGCTATTTGCTTGGTTCACCGTGACAGCATCAGTAACATGCAAGCCGTTACCAATTAATGCCCGTGTGACAATTTTTTGAATGCCAAATAACAACTAGATGAATGTATCCAATATTGCACTACCTCACATTTTGTAAATAAAGTTAAAGATTTAGACTTAGGGTGACAGCGTTTGTTTAGACTGTTTTAGAGAGTCAACTATTTTTTGAAACTAGTTTATTTTTCAGTTTTGGCAAGCTTATTACATAGTAGTTATTGACTTTGTTCGTTTTAGTGTTTTACTTGCGAGCCTTAAAAAAATTAAATCAATGCCCGCAGACCGCAATTCCTGTTCGAATAGATTCTAAAGCAGGAAAATTTTAATCTGGATTTTCTTAAGATATAAATCAAATATTTTTGAAGTGAAACTTCCTTACATGGAGAATAAGATTACGAATTAAGAAAGGAAAATGTGTGATTGTAGTCAATCACTGTAATAAATACAACCCATAGCCCAAAGTAA
>MU182395.1:17148-67089 GCA_016904865.1 Pissodes strobi | reverse complement strand
AATTAAGTATTTAATATTTAATAAGTGAATGTAATTTTTGTAGATTAATATGAAGATGTCCAGTTTGGCAATTTAAGTATATACTTTTTTTATCTTTCTTTTGGTATTTATGTAGTGTACATCGTCTACACTCCTTGGAGAGTGATAGGTATGGATCTAATATTTAATAAATAAAATAACCATTTTTTAATTTAGGTAAAATATAATAATTTAGTGTTTGGCCTGACTTTTATCCGATTGTATGCATAGCCATTCGTCTAGAATTAAATAAACCAAAATCTGCTTACAACTAAACCAGTTTACGTGAAAAAGCATATGTTTCCATTCGATCAACTTGTTTTATTGTGAAATGTTCCCTATTTGAAATAGTAGCACATTTATATTCACGAATAATAAAATGTTATTTGCCATATAGAATGAATTAATGATTGGTTTTTTGGACCGACAAAAACAGATATCTAATTGGAAGTAATTAGATTTTTTCACTTGTAAAACCACGTTTGTTTCCATATAAACTGGAAAATATTTTGGCTCCAGGGTTACAAATTTTAAAAAATACGAACATGGGAGAAAAGGATTCAGTTATTCTGGTCAGAATTCTGATGAATGCAGACCATCTTAACAAATCACACTTGATCTCAGCTGCGTAAGAATCCCATTAAGCCTTACAAAGGGCGTCCCGAAAAAAAGGCGTACAAAATAGATCAGGGCCAAGAATCTCTTTTACTGAAAAGTTATAGACTATTTTTAGAGGTTGGAGGCTTCGTTATATAACAGGTTACAATATGATAAAGTTAGACGTGCTAAAGACTCAGAAGCATGTTACTGTAATAGTTTGTAGCGCTCCTTTATATGAAAAATAACCTTCTTTCAACAAAATATGCCTTGATCAGTTCTTTCATATTCAATGTTATGCACATAAAATATGCAGCTGGATTTGAATCGCATGCCGGCGATTTGGTTCCTTTTTCAGTTTCAACTGTTCCAGGATGTCTTAAAATATTGGATCTAAGTTCTAATAGGTACCTATGGAATATTATCAAAATTGCATGGATTGGGCACACTTCTTAACTCGGCAATTAGAGGAATAATACATAGTTTTAAGTATCTCAGAGTTTTAAGAGCGCAATTTGGAATGGTGAATACAAAATAGTTAAAGTCACAGATAAAAATAGCTTGGGAAATCTATGCTTAAGCGAACGCCTACTTCTAGGTTAAAAACATTATTATGGATACAAAGAATAAGTCAAACTAAAGATGGTCGCATTCTGATCACCATGGAAAAGGATGACATAGTAATAAAGATACTGTAGGACGCGATAGGAAAGATCATAAAGGAGGATAGCATTTAAGTAATAGGCCCACAAAGCACTATACTTGATGAACAAATACACATCAGAGGGATGAATGTCACCACCAGACGGGATCAAGTAATCGATGCAATAGAAAAAAAGCAGCTCATACAAATTGGGTGAGAAATACTTTAGCGATAACTCACACAAGAAAAGGCTAATCAACTTACAGAAAACAAACACATAATCATAGGCATTATCAACTGCTAAATGGAGAAAAGATTACAGATGCTGGACGTATGATCACGCTGTAGAAAACTGTAATGGCCCAGACAAAAGAGGTCACTGCTTTACATGTGGAAAAACAGGGCATATAGGAAAATAATGCAAAGATGGACCTTCATGTCTACTATCCAACACGGCGGCTCACAAGGGTGGGTGGAAAGTGCTATTTTTTCGGAGGATGCTCAGCATGAACAGGACACTACTGAGAAAGACGAACAAAGAAAAAATAACCGAAATGTTCAGAATTCTCAAAACAAATCATAACCAAACGAAAGCAGCCTGACAACTTCTTTATTAAACAGCTATAGAAAACATGGTAGACTTTGCAACCATCTGGGAGTCACATGTGAACTTGACAAAAGTGGAAATAACGATAACTGATAAGTTAGGAAATGGCGCTATAAGAATTTTTGTTCCAAACACCAGAGTAAATAAAGTCACAAATAAAAACGGATTTCTAATAAAAGCAATGAAAGAAGTTGTAATAATAAGGTGCTACGTCTCACCAAGCTGTAGAAGCGATGAATATGAAACCTAAGTCGGTTAGTAGAGTCAATTAGGCCACGCACTAGTAAAATGCTTTTACTAGGAGGCGACTTTAATTCTAAACACTACACATGGGGGGTCACAAGTCGAAGACAGGAAATACATTACCACCAACCTTCGAATGGGAAAAATAAAAACTCTTTTATTGATATTACTGCGGCCAACTAGCAACTAATAAGGCTGGATTACACATGCTAAATCGTAGAAAATGAAAATATAGGCCATCATGTTAACATACTATTCAAAACACCTGTCAACAGCAAACAAATAAGTGCAGAAAATCACCGATGGTCAATGCTCTGATTGAGCTTCTTTAGTCCAAACAAAATCATTGGTTTGTCTTCTGGTATTATCAGATCGTTGAAGGGAAAATACTAAAGTGGCAATGGCCTGCTATCAACCTTCGATTAATGATTCTAAATGCTGCGTGAGCCCAGATCCCATTACTTTAAAATGCCCCCAGAAAAAAATCCATAGGATATTAATATAAGGATTGCCGAAACGAAATAGTCCGGAACACACTAAATAATTGAATTTCATAATTTTTAAAAAAACAATATGTTAAAAAAATTGATATATTTTGTGAATACACACTCTGCTATCCTGGACATAGACAAATTCGTTGCTTATGGATGAAGACAATTTACATATTTGTTAGTTAAAATATGGTTTGATGCATTACTATATGAAATCACATGAAAATGTCACTAGCCAATAAGGACTTTATACATAAAATATTTTATATCAAAAGTTGAATTTAATTGTTCTCAAGTAGTAATTCAAACTTACTCGGGTATATTTTTGAATTACTTATTGGTCTTTGGTCACTGCTTTATAAATATAGCTTTTCTTAGGAGTAATGTTGTGTTTAGACACTCAGAGTTCACACTGCACTTGAATTACTTGACAGATTCTGCTTTGAAAATTATCTTCCAGAACTTTGACAAATTTATCATATATTGGACTTTTACTACTGTGGGTAAGTAACCCCTGAACTTCATAAACATGTGCCTGCAAGGTTTGTGAAAAATGATAAGTTAGGACCCAGCGAATATGTGCTCTGCCGGGAACTGGGTTTTAGGTGAGCCACAGTCTCCCGAACTGATGGTTCGTTAGCGTATTTATAAAATAAGAAGTGCTGATCGTTGCACGGATAAAGTTTATAATCGCTTGCGTTGACAGCTTGCGTTGTTTATAAATTGTCTTTAATGTTTACATAATATTTGCCATAGTTCAAACTTAGGACAGGGTTTAGTGATTAAGTAGTTTATGCATTTTAGTTCCCCCACCCTCTAAACGATGGTCCCCAACGTTATCAAGACCTCTATTGCTTTAAAAAGAAAGACCCCAATGAGAGAAAACATATCGCACCTTGGTAATCGGGTATAATATAATCTTATTAAGTTTTTGTCCAAAAGACAGTGGTAATGTTTCCTCATTACGTCTTTGACCAATAGACCTTGTTATGGTTTTTAACTAAAGTGCTTTCTTTATCATCTCTTCTCACCTGACGTAGATCGATCCCGAATTTGAGCTATATTCCTGCACACTAACCAAGGCGTAGCGTCAAGGAAAAACTAAACATGACAATATTCCAGTAATTTTTTTGAATTATACTCTATTTCGAAATGATGCGAAGTAATAAATCATTTTCTGATGGCTGATACATAGGCGTACATAATTACGTACATATACGTACATATTTTAAACGTTTACCTGTCCTAATACTCGGACTTTCCCAGCATTATATTTATCACACTTAGGTTTTTTTATTACTATTGTAAACATTCAAATTTGACGATTTTTTGTATGCATACCCTAAAGTTTAAGTAATTGTAATTTTTCAGTTACATTTGTTCTTCCGAAGAAGACACAGTGTGTTTGTTTCATTTCATAGTTTCAATTAAAATGGCTAATTCAGTTTTCTCTCCAGTGAAACGAGCGAGCAAATGTCCATTTTCTGTTAACGAAAAGAATATTATTCTTAATGTATATGGCTCCCTCAAACATCAAAATCCTCTGTATAGCGTTGATACTGTGGTGGAAATGTGTTCGAAAATGACGGGTGTTTCAAAAACGTCGATATATAAATTAAGGTGTGAACGAAAAAGTGGAGCTGTAAAACCACCTATACCATCTTCAGGAAGAAAGACGGTGTCTATCGATGAAGACTACAAACTTATAATTAGAAGAACAGTACATTCCTTTTATTTTAATAAGGAAATACCAACCATCGACAAAATTTTAAGAGCCTTGAAGCAAGACCAAAATATGTCTCCAACGATAAGCAGGAAGAAATTGTGGATAACTTTAAAACAAATGAATTTCAGCTGGGAAAAACAAAGCACAAAATCGCTCCTAATCGAAAAAGATGAAATTATTTGCTGGAGGAGACATTACTTAAGACAGATAAAGCAGTTTCGAAGTGAGAATAGAAAGATTTATTATCTGGACGAAACATGGCTTAATGAAGGATATACGGTTGGGAAGATTTGGCAAGACAAAAATATTTCAAGTTTTCGTCAAGTATTCTTAGAAGGCTGGTCCACCGGACTAAAACTACCATCTGGGAAAGGAAAGCGACTGATTATTACACACCTTGGAAGTGTTGATGGTTTTGTTGAGGACGGTTTGTTAATGTTTGAGTCAAATCATTCTGGCGATTATCATGAAGACATGAATGGCGATGTGTTCGAAGAATATTTTGAACAAATGTTAGATCTCATTCCACCTAATTCTGTGATAGTGCTGGACATTCCAGAAAAGTTGACAGAATACCAACTAATTCATGGAGAAAAGCGGATATTATTCAGTGGTTTAGACAGAATAACATACCATTTGATGAAAGTATGGTGAAAAAGGAACTGTTGTCCATAGTGTCCTTAAATAAAGCTCGTTTCACCGAGTATGTAGTTGACAAAATTGCACAGAAACGAAATATTACTATTCTTCGTCTGCCTCCGTATCATTGCGAATTAAATCCCATTGAACTTGTTTGGGCCCAAGTAAAAAGTTATGTAGCAAGGAGAAACACGACGTTTAAAATGAAAGATGTTAAAATTATCTTTGAGGAATCTTTAAAAAATGTCGATTCTGAAAAATGGCGTAAGTGTATTGAGCATGTTATAAAAGAAGAAGAAAAAATGTGGAAACTAGACCATTTAATTGACCTAATTGTAGAGCCTTTAATTATATCCTTGGAACATGACGAAGATTCGACGGATTTTTCTGACGACGAAAATGATATACCATAGTTCTCTACATAACTGTTTACACAAAATCGCAATTCTTATACCTTATTATATAAATATTATATGTGATAAAATGTTACAGTAATACTAACTGTTTTTGAATATACATAAATAAGTGAATAAATAAAAGTACTTAGGTAAAACAGGTATTTTAAATTAAATACCCAAACGAACGCTACTGCAGGTAGAAAATGGCCCCTTTGCTAATAAAGCCTATTGTTTGCAGCGGGATTGCCATACAAAACAGGGTGGAATGGTTAAAATATAATACAGCAGGCTATAACAGCTGTGGCTAAATATTTAGAAATCACAAAAATTTATTTGACTACTCTGTTAACGTTTTGCATTTATAAGTAGGTTTTATTACTCCGCACCATTTCGAAATAGAGTATAGATATCATTCTCAAAGCATTGACCGTGTTATTTATTTTTGACTAAATTGATTGTAACCTAAGAATGCAGACCAGACAGGCCAAATTGTTAACCTAATTTAAAGGAAAGTTAATATGATACGAAATGACCTTGAAAATAATGAATTTTCCATTAAGATGATGGTACCCTAAGAAGGCGGAAGTAGTACCAACGATTGAATTTTTCCCTCTAATTTAAAGGTTATATACCAAAAGTGTTAAAAACAACTGGTAGTAGACAATTAATCTCATAAAATGAAAGGAACTAAATAAGCTTAACATGACCTAGATATCAAATATTGGCATTGTTGTCTAATTAATTTTGAGTCAGAACCGATTCGGTTTAGATGATGGGATGGTACGTCACTAGACGAACCTATTTTATCATTTAATTTAAATGTTACATATAAACCAAAAATGTTAGAAACAAATGCTAAGTAAACCATTAATCTGATGAAGTGAATGGAACTAAATAAAATTAACCTTGACCTAGATATCACATATTATGGCATTGTTGTCTGATTCATTGACTTAACTGAGTCAGAACCGATTCGGTTAAGATGATGGTATGTCACTAGACCTATTTTGCCTTTTATTTAAAGGTTATATATCAAGCAAAAGTGTTAAAAACAAAGGTCAAGTAGACCATTAATTTTATAAAGTAAATGGAACTAAATAAAGTTAATCTTGGTATAGAGATCACATATTATTTCATTGTTGTCTAATTCATTGACTTAGATTGAGCCAGAAACGACACACGTTTGACCTAGATTGGGCCCGAGGAAGGATCTCCCACTTTTATTATCAAAGCGAAGCTCATGTAACTTAACACATTGACTGCCCACAACGCGCTTGGCGCGTTGACTGGAACTTCGACGGTGTGCCCACACCGCGCTAGGCGCGTTCTTGTGTCTATTAGTTTCTGCGCACCACAGAAAGACCGGGCATAAATGCACGCGCTTGCTAATACGACTGGGCGTTTAGTACTGGTTCAAACGTAATGTGACTAGGTTGGTTCCGATTCATTTTTTTAATTGTGCTTTTGGCGGTCTTTTTTATTCGAAAAGTTGATTGCACTGTTATAAGCGGTAAGGATCGTTTCGTATCTACTTGTATTCCTTTTTAGAGTATAAAATACAGGGAAAAATGCATTGTAAAGAAAATATGGTCATTATTTTTTCGTTTTTTTTACAGTGAACGCGCTAGGTGCGTTTATGGGCACCGAATACTGGTTTTATGCAAAATCGCTATTTTATATCGGACCAACAGCCTGGTTGTTCAAAAGATGTTAGGCACTTACCCAAAAGACCTAGATGTGACCCTAAGAAAGGCCTCACTGATGATGTAAAATATATGAGTAATAAAAACATTTTTTTCAGAACGCGTGTGGCGCGTTTATGGGCACTGAGCGTGGTTTTTATGTTACTCAGTGCCCACAACGCGCCTAGCGCGTTTTTGTTTTTTTTATAAAAAAAAAGTTGAAAATCCATATTTGAATTCATTTGTAACAAGTTTTAAGTATTTAATTTAAAAAATATCCGAAAAACTGTAGTGGCACCTGACGCAATAGTCGTTTTTGGCGTGGGCAGTGAATGTGTTAAAAGATTGATATAAGTATCAATCGTTACTAGTAAATTCAAGCTGATTACTGTTACTTGAAACTAGTAGCTGTATCTTGAAATTTAGTAAAAAATTGGAGAATTTCTTTTTTGCGTGTCAAGTCTTTGGATGTTATTCGCCACTTTTATATTTATTGCCACTACAACTATTATTACCACTACCCACAATTATTATTTCTACAACTAATATTGGTATTAAATTTTAATGCAAAATAAAGAGACTCTCCTATAAGTACTTTAACTGAAAAACAGTTCATCAAAATAGACCCTAAACAAACAATATTTTATGGAGAAATCCTATTACATTATTAACCGATAATATAAAGAGCTAAGCGAGTTAAAGTCCTGCTTAAGCATTTTATCCTCGTTTATATTGAAGGGTATTAAAGCCTTATTACGGAATGTATTTTTCCCAATTTGTTATTTGGCCGTAAAATACGCCCGTAATCTCATAAAGAAAGCCGGACGTAATTCAGTTATATGTGCTGGAAAAAAACCGCGTCCTTTGGATAAAAATAAATAAAAAGTCAAGTCCAGACAAGGTCGATTTATTATTAGGGGGTATGCGTCGTATGTGATAAAAGGAGAGATTAGAATGATAAAGTAACGTGGCCTAAAATAAAACCAGGAACAAATAAGTATAAATTGTAAAAGGGTGTAATGCAAAACTATTTAAACGTAGTTATATGGTCTCTGTTTACAGATCACTAAATATATTGTCCAATATAAAGTAATCAACTTGCTTCAAATATTGCGATACTCTCGATTATGAATCGGCCGCGAAAAGTTGATGTGATAAGTTAAGCAAATTTACCAAACACAGACACTCTTTACTCAATATAACAAACTAAGCAAAAAGTATTTTAGGTCAAAATCGATGCGTATAGTTTTTGTAGTAAGTAGATCTATTTGTCTGAAATGTCATTTTAAAACGATTTAAAGATGGGGAAATTGGCCGAGATAGGACAAACAATGCGAAAGAGAAGCAAGAACCATTGCCTTATGCTAGTTACCAAAACACAAAAAAGTAGATTAATCTAGCAGAAATTCAAATGAAAAAACTTATTCATTATATTCATTATAATACTTTAGTGAGATGTATTTATGATTTCATTATGAATATTTACACTTATTTTACACAAACGCAAGTGGCGTAACCCGGTGGAATCCAAACGAGAATGCTCATGCATGTTCAATTTGACATTGAGAGACTTTCCTTTCTGTATAACTAACCTAAATTACTAAATCTTTCAGTGTCTACCTCAAAAATATAATATCTCATTTTAACGTAATTACGAAATTTATTTTTGTTTGCCTAATGAACGTCGTAACGTAACACGGGCTCTTCGCACTAACTCTTGGGTTAAATCAATTGAGCCTTAATTAGTTTACAAATTTTGGTAATTATTTGACTCAAGTTACCTGGAATTTCTAAAAGTATATTAATTTTTCTTAAATATTCTATATAAACAGTCCCCAAAAATAAAACGAAAAAGGACATATTTAGCGTCCTATTAAAATCACAGGGATTTGAAAACGTATTGACATCTTTTGAAACGTTGTTCCGATTAGATTTTAATATTGGGAACGATTTTAGTCCTAAACTCAATGGCATTTTAACATGTACTGGGTATACCATAGGTCGAAAGTAATGTAAAATTTAAAATGTTGAAGTATGGAACATTTTCTCAATAATTTTTTTCCAGCATTACATCAGGGAATTTGAAGCATAAGTCGATATCTCTAAATGTTTTTTGGGATTTTGTATTAATTCCCTATGATGAAAGTATCTGAATTTTATCAAACAATAGCGGGTTTCGAAGTGCCGATGTAGTTTTATTTGTCGTACCCCATAGAATATCATTTTAGTAGTAACACTTTCTTTGTGATCAGTATTATTGAACTGTTAAATAATTTTATCAAAATATTCAAATACAAATATTCCGACATATTTGTATGTGACAAGCATGTAGATGTAATTAATATATATTTTACCATGCTGTTAATGAATATTTCATATTTACCATCATCGTCAATCTGTTAAATACCATGATCTCATTTACTAATGACATTTTGTTTAAATCCAAATTAAAATCGTTAGTCGGAATATAATCTTTCTCCGACGGACCCTTACGTCTCCATATAAAAAAATTCACATCCGAATTAATGAAAAGCCAAGTCCAGTTGGAAGTAATTTATTACGAGATATATCTAAGCGCTTAATATATCTCGTATAAGTCAGTTTATTTTATTTTATCGTTTCATATATTTTCGTTCGTTCGAGGACGAATCATTGCGGCTAAATGGTAAAATATATTTTAAATATTTAAAAGAGATATGGCTAGAAGCCAGATTATTATCTTGAAATAAAATGGCTTGCATAGTCCTACCTTAGCACTGTATATTGTCGTGCTATACACAATGCTAAATAATTCTTAAAACATGGCTCGTGATAATAATTAATTACCTGACCATATGAGAAGCTCTGATTATTACATACATCTGCAGGATAAATATATTTGTTAATATGATTATATAAATTCATGTTGCTTTAACCAATAAGATGCAATTTTCAAACCAATGAAATTTTAAACATCATTGAGTATACGTCCACCGAACATTAACAAGAGACTAGAAGGTTCACTCTCAGTCGGCACTTATGATGTAGCGCTTACAAACGCGAGACGCCAGACTTAAGACCAGACGGGGTGAAACGTGGCACAAGGCCTGAGCGGTTAACCAGCATTTCACGAGATTCCGGGACGGGGCAAGGAGGAAATTCTGGGGGCGGGGCTTAGATTGAACCTTCTAGTCTATTGTTAATGTTCGGTGATACGGCTAAGCTGCCTGTATATCTGCAAATATACTACTCTTTTTTGCATCCATGGTTATTAACGTTATGGTATCATTGTTGTACTATATAAGTTATCACTGTCATTTTGAACATTTTTTTTTAAATATGAGTTGCCATCATTTTGGAAGCATATCTTTTAAAGACATTTGCAAAAATGATGAGAAAACCACCTCAAAAAATACAATAAAAATTAAGAAATTTATGTGGAGCCAATTTGAACATTTTTGTGGCATACAAAGTTAGAATTTAGAAGCGGAAACATCTATTGAAGATTGGGCTTATGACATGAGGCAAACAATTAAAAAGAAGTTGTCAAAACCATTTTAACTAATTCGGCTCAAATGCTGCCAAAAAAGGCATCAGTATTTCAATATACATTTTGACATATAGGTATCTACGATTTTGTCGATTTTTTTTTCTTTTCATTAGAAACGGGGTGTCCTATTATAGCGTAGTTTCAGCCAAGAAAATCGGAGGATCCGCCACATAAAATGGCCCCAAAGTTCGAGTTTTGAGACAAATTTTCAGCACCACTTCGCAAAAGCACTACAAATATAGACAATACACACCTGAAAATCAATTCTCGGGTGAATATTAATCAGGAGACATTTAAGTAGAACGAGAGCCTTCCGTTTTGTCCCAGTCCCATGAAACAAAATAAAAGTTTATTTGTAAGCCAACCATCCTCCTTTTTACTGTCAAATGTCACAAGTCACAATTCAAATAGATATTTTGAAGAAGGCACACTGTTGCCAGATGTTTGAGACTGAAAAGATATGAGATCAACTCTCGCTTAGCTGAAATCAGTTATGTAAGAAAAAGAAATATTTATTTACTTAGTACAGAGCAACCTCCGAAAATACAAAATCATAAAAAAAAATTCTGCGGAAATGCATCATTTTCATTTTTTCGACTCTAGAATAACTGAAATCAGTTCATGGAAACATTTGTCTGTTTTACATTCTAACTATTTTTCTAAACATAATACCCCAAAAAACTTCTTGCGGAAATAAGTCATTTTCATTTTTTTAATTAGTTTGGGTTAGTTTAGGTTAGCTTTGGTTAGTTTGGGTTAGTTTCGTCTCGTTTCAGCCACTACGCACTTGCGTGAAGAAGGGCTGGCGCGAAGCGCAAGCCTTACTTCACGCAAGCCTAGGCGACACAATTTCGGTTAGCTTTGGTTAGTTTGGGTTGCGTTTCTTTAGTTTAGGTTAGTTTGGGTTAGCTTTGGTTAGTTTGGGTTAGTTTGATCTCGTTTAATCCAGTACTCACTTGCATGAAGAAAACTTTGGTTAGCTTTGGTTAGGTTAGGTTAGCTTTGGTTAGTTTCGTCTCGTTTAAGCCACTACGAACTTGCCTGAAGAAAGGCTTGGATATTTTTGTGTGTTTTCTGTTTAGAAGAATGTGTGAAATGTGTGTATCATTATTATTTCCACCTTCAATTTCAGTATTTTCATTCCACCTGGGAAAGTAGTAGAGGCACATTGTCCGTTCTACGTCAATTAACCTCAAAACTCGAATTTTGGTGGCTTTTTCAGCTGTGGGGGATCCTCCGATTTTTTTGGCTTAAACTACTCTATAGGACACGCCCTTTCTAGTAAAAAATAATGATACATTTATGGAACCAAGAAACACCGGAAGAGTTGGAACGCAAGTTCTTCCATAACTGCCAGCGTGGCGAAGAAGCAGTGTAATCTCCTTTTTACAGAGGGGCGACAAAAATATTTTCCTTTTCTCCGCAAATGTTTTGTTTTCCAGAAAACTAGATTTTTTTATATGATAATTTAGCAAAAACTTATACTTGGATAATTTTCACATTTTTTGTAGTTTAGAATAGCGGAAATCGGCTACAAAAAATATCGTTCTATAGAATGACTCTACACAAGAATACTAGCACAAAAATAATTTTCCTTTTCTCAGCAAATGTTTTGTTTTACAGAAAACTAGATTTTTTTATATGATAATTTTGGGTTAGTATATCAGTTAGTTTGGGTTAGTTTGGAGTAATTTGGGATAGTGAAGACAAGCGCGCTACTCTGGTTAGTTTAGGTTAGTTGAGGTTAGTTTATCGACACTGGACGCACTTGCTAAAGTAAAGGCCATTAGGGACAAGGAGCATAATATGGCATCTAAGAACAGGCAGTTCGTCGTTATGGTGACCCTTGACATAAAGAATGCTTTTAATTCGGCACCATGGAGCAAAATAATAAGAGAACTGATAGTCAATAAAATAAGTCAATACCTCATCAATATGATCCAGTCATACCTTAAAGATCGGAGCATCGTTACGGCTTAAGGTCAAAAGATGAAGTATCCTGCGGGGTTCCTCAGGGCTCCATCTTGGATCCTACTCTCTGAAACGTCTTCCATAATCAAATACTTAAATTACACATGGGAGCAAACGTAGAGCTGATAGCTTATGCTGACGACCTGGCTATTGTTGCGAGAGCGAAAACCATATCTGGATTAGAAGAAGAAACAAAAAAGGCAATAGGAAGAGTCAAAAATAAGTTGGATCAAATGGGAATTGCAATTCAAGCACCAAAAACAGAAATGGTTATACTGCTATAGAAGGTTAAGGAATCTTGAAGTTGACTTAGATGGCACACAAATAACAAGTACCCCAACCCTGAAATACTTGGGTATATTCACAGACAAGGACATGCGAATGACTGCCCACATCAGAGAAACAAGCAAAAAGGCATCAATGATTATGATGAAACTGGCCAGAGTTATGAGCAATATAGGAGGCCCAAGAGCTTGTAAGAGACGAATGCTGATTTCGGCAGTTCATTCAATTATGCTGTATGGCTCACCTATCTGGAAAGAGGCTTTAAAATATAAACACTATAATAAAATTATGGAAAGAATAAATAGCAATCAGGGTAATATCCGCTTACAGAACAGTCTCAACTATAGCTGCCATAACAATAGCAGGGATTACTCAATTTAAGCTTAAAGTAGAAGAAGCCGCAACCAGTTGGGAATCGAGAGGAGCTCAGAATAAAGAGGCCAGATTACGTACCATCACACTATGGCAAGATGCCTGGGACAAATATAATGGGCATGCAAAGATCTTCATCAGAAGTGTGGAAAAGTGGGAAAGTAGGAGGTGGGGAGAAATGGATTATTTTCTAACTCAAGCATTTACGGGACATGGAACCTTTGGGACCTACTTGTTCAAAATTAAAAAACAAAGAGATGCAAATTGCTGGTATTGTGGGCAAATAGATACCCCAAACCATAGAATCTTCCACTGTCAAAGGTGGCATAACGAAAGGGTTAGAGCGGAAACAAAAATAGGACAGGGTATAACAGACCACAACATTGCCGAAGTAATTTTGGAATCCTAGTCAAATTGGAACGCGGTAGCAGATAGGCTGAGAAATATAATGAAGGGAAAGGGACTGGAAGAAAAAAGGCGACAGAATGATAGAAATTGATTGAAAAATGACACGATGGGATCATGGGCCAGAATAGAACGGGAAGACTTAGAGCCCCCCTCCATTGAAGTAATGCTTTTTTGCGGTTCCAATGGCGGGAGAGAGCAGTGGTGGAAATGGTTTTAGTGGGTGAAAGCCCCACACACCTCTGGGTTGACCTATCAGTCCTAACACCAAGGGCCCAGGGACGGTGCGGTATGCATTTTGGATCCGTCAACCACTATAACCACTATAATAAAAAAAAAGGTTAGTTTAGGTTAGTTTGGGTTAGTATGGGTTAGTTTGGGGTAATTTGGGATAGTGAAGAGACAAGCGCTAGTCTTTTTACCCTGGTTAATAAGGGTTAGAAAGGTAGAGAGCTACGAATTTTTTTCTAGTGGATTTTCGCTCTTTTAATTTTTTTTTTTTGAAAATGAGATTGATGTATTTGCGGGGAAAAACTTTGATTGTTCTGCGTTGAGACAGGTACTATAATGTCAAAAATAAATTTAATTTATTCCTAACGGATTTCCGCTAAACGAAACTTGACCCCAAAAGGCTGTCAAAAAACCCCACTGAGAAATAAAAGGATACTTTAAAAAAATAAAATAGTAAGCCCATGTAGACTAAAAAGCTGCGTCAAAAATTGGTTTAAAATCTAAAAATTTGAAAACAGAAAATCACTTCAATATAGCAACAGCAGTAATTACTCTAAGTCGTAGGTGAATAAGTACTAATTAAAATAACTGTTCCCGGAAATGCTTCATTTATACGACTATAATTGCAACTTGACAAAGGCCACCATCGAAAAAAAGGTTTAAAGGAAGCTTCAGCCCTCAACCTCTACAGCTTATCGAATGTAATACCGCAAGATATTTCAGGATCACCGAATAATACTTTTATTTGGGGCAAAATGTATTACTCAGCAGCACCACGACACCAATACTGGAGTAGTGCTGCTGAGTAGCATGTTGAGCATAGAAAAGTGATTTATATATACACGAAATAGAACACTCACTTCTGTTGTATCTGCCAGTGGCTTTTGCGACTGTGCTGCCATAGCGGTGTAGTCATTGAACTAATCTTTGGCGGGCCGTTCAAATGATGTCTGGTTTGAAATTTTAATTGTTTTGAAATAGAGCGATGCTCCGAAAATTTCTGAATTTGCTATTTGGAGTAACTATCATTCCAAAACTTCATTTTTGGAAGAAATTGTGCAAAATCTGTCAAAAAAATACTTATTAAGTTTTGGAATGGAGTTATTGAATAATAGCAATTTCAGCAAGATTCGGAATAATGCGCAAATGTTTACTATTTAGCAAATATTTCATAACTAGGCATATTGGTGATAAATAAAACAATATATCAATGTAGGGAAATAATATGTATATTTATTAATTATTTATTTATTACTGATTTATTAATGATGTTGATAAAAATCTGTTTTTATTTAATGCTTAAGTCACAAAATTAAATATTCTGCTATGATATACTTAACTACGGCCGGTTGCATCAATATATTTCATAAAAATTCTAATTGGACTTTTGCCCATATATACATTTTCCCCGATGCATGGCATGGCATGGCGGAATTTGGAAATAATTATTGGTCGGAGATGCGGATGACTTTCCGCAAAGGGGAGTTTTGATCGGCTATACCTTTTTCGTAACATTGCCAGCCTTTAACTTGGAATTTTGGCGCATGTCAAGGATTAAAAAAAAACAGACTTCACTAATTACAAGGCGAGACGGAAGGAATCGAACAAACTACAGAAGTAGGTACACATATGATATTTTCGGCTGAGGAAAAATGTGATGAAAGTTGTTTATTTCCCAATGGTCATAGAAAAAGTACTTTACGTATAATTTTTTAAATAGTGACAATATTATTTCTAAAAATTGATAACAAATAAAGTATTGTTAATGGGTGTACTATCGCGGCGTAAAAAAAAACTGGGACAAACAAGTTAGCACTCCTAAAAATATCTTACACTATATGGAGAACTAGCATAGATATTAATTGTTGCTGGTATCAAAAAAGTGTAAAACATTATAATTCTAGGAGAGTAGATTATTTTTGTTGTCATGCTGGGCATACACATTTGGCCAAGTTTGGCAAACCTCGGCCAACACGAATGTGTGATGTGTGTGTGATCTGTTTGTCGGGGTTGGCCGCTGCTTGGCAAAGTTTGCCAGTGTTCGCTTCGTTATCGGTAAATCGCAACAAGTCAAGGGATTCGAGCATGTATTTGGTGCCGCCACAAACATTTTGGCGATACGTCCATTGTGTGGTTGCCATAATTGTACACAAACGATTCGAGAAATGTTTCGAAACATGTTTCGGCAAATAACTTGGCCAAGCATATGTTTTCTGAGAACCACTTCTCAACCACTACACCTTTCCTACTTACATATTTTTTCTACACAGTGGCACAAAAAAGTTAAGGGAGGGTGGAAAAATGTAAAAAATGTCCTTGCGCATGATTAAAGCATCAGAGTTTTCTTAAAACAGTAAAATTATTGTTGATAATTGATAATCAGCCTATAGCTTGAAAAACAATCAAAATCGGGTAAGAACATGAAAGTTTTTACATTAGCTGCATGTGTATATACTTTTCTAGTTTGATATTCTCGACCCAACTGACCTTATAATAAATTAAATTTAAAAAAAAACGACCTAAACTTAGTTATAATAATAATAGTACAAAATACTGTAGAAATTAAAGAAAATATTACTTCTAACGATTTTTAAACTTTTTGAATTTTTGGTAGCGATTTCATGCCAAAGTACGCACATAGCCAAGATTTTGTGTTTTCAAGTTTTCATCTTTTCCTTTAAGGGATCTATTAATATTATTAACCCATACAAAAATATAAAATTTAGTTAGTAAATTGGCAAACAAAGTTTGTACATCATGTTTGTCACAGGTGAACGAAATAAAATCATCCTCTTTGAACAATTGTTTTAAAATTAATGAAATGTTACTATATGTACAATATTTTTCTATATATATACTTAAATTAAAGGAATATTTTATGAACAGCTTTGAAAATGTCGTAGAAGGGCGCAGGAGTGCCTTGGGACTATATGCTCTACTTTCAATTAGTCTGTTCTCAGGATCTAAATTATTTGAAATTAATTTTGACCGACACTCTGAACAAATTCCAATTTTTTTGAGTATTTTTTTTGCAACAAAACCAGCAATGTAACGATGTAATTGGGTTAATTCCATATTGCGAGGGTCATATTGCAAAGTTTCACATTCAGGTAAATTTAAAGCTACCACTTGTTCTTCAAATGGTGATGTTATAAATGAGTTTAAGTTATCTAAAGCCCCCTCACAACCTTCATCTTCACAATTTGCCCCTGGTGAGTGCGTTCCCATAAAATTATTAACTATAAGCGTGACATAACACTGCGCAAATTGTGAACAAGTGGGATTATTGTTACGTACTCCCAAGCTTCTTACTTTACAAAAAAAGTTTTCTAACCCATCTTGATTTAGATTTCGGGGCATCAAAAATTTAAAATTTTCTAATTTCAATTTCCCCCACAGATATTTGATAGCTTTTACGGTATGAATCCAACTTTTCACTGAGGGCGGTACAACGTGTCCTCCTGTAGTACTGTTCAAAAAAACAATACTCTCAAGTACAGGGATGGCTTCTTTCCAAAAATCGTGATGCATACTTCGTTCCTGAATAGCACATCGTAAATATTTTCCATGTGTGGGTTGAATGATAGAGCCATTGACGCTGTCAAATAGCTTATCAAAAAAAAGGGCAAACTCGGCAGTTCCATCAGCCTCAGGTGGCAGAAAATTGGAGGCTAAAAAATCCATTCATTATATATATGAAAGATAAGTTCAGCTAATTAACAATAAAATAGATAATTACCTGTTGCAGTGACATGCTTAATTTGACATGCTACCCTTTGGCTAAACACCTGTGCTGCTAAAATTACTTTCATTTTATTCATTTTATTTTCATATATGTGAGAATCACTTAATGAATAAAACAGTCTATAGTCTAGATCGTCTGGCGTATCTGACTCATAAGCTGACTGGAACACTTTCCAAGATGCTTTCTGAATATGTCCAGTTTTCCATTTAAATTGGGCGTCATTTCTAATTAAGTTATTTCTGATTCCCTTCAGCATGTGTGGAGCATCATACAGTGGTACGACTTCTTGGTTGTTTATCTCAAAACCAAAATTCCTCTGTTCAGTATTGTTTTTTATGTAGGTTTCCCTGGTCTGTCGCTGTAATTCTTTAATGGCCGATTTATTTTTTGCCGCCTGGTCACAAACTGTGGCAACAACTTTTAAACCGACTGCTTGTGATGCACTTATTACTTCTTTCAACAATCTTACAAGCTCTCCGCTGTTGACACCGCTTTCCACGTAATAAAAGGCCAGTGGTTGCTTCCATTTTTTCCTAATACCATTTGCCATAAAAACTAGGGCATGGTCGGCAAACTTTAATGTTTTACTCTCTCCCAAATCTGCAAAACCTTCTATACAATCGTACTTCAAATTAAAAGAAAGTCCAGCAGATAGTGACACTTCATCAAAAGAAATACAACAGAATCGGTCCTGAGCAGCCATTTTTGACACTGTCTTTTGAAGAGAGTTGAATATTGGCCTGTTTATGCCACATCTCATAGGAACTCTTTTTAGCAGCCTATTTATTGTCTGCTTTGAAGGCAGAGCAAATATGCTTTGCAGAATTTTGTAGTTCTTGTTAGAATTTCTGCTTAAGGATAACGCAAGAATCTTTTCGTGGTTCGTGAATCTTCGGCCTCTAGGTTTCAACTTTTGTTGCGTAATCTGTGACATTATAAATCGGAATGAGGTTTTATTGACAGACTTCTTCATGAAATTATTGACTGTTGCAAAATCGGTAGCTTGCTCGACTTTTGACACATAACTCTTGTGGTCTTCGAAAAGCCGCCTTGAAATGGATTTTAAATTTTTTGCTATCCGGTATAGCTTTCGTTTTCTTGGTGACAACTGTGACACCCTTGTTGCCGATATTGACTTCAGCAGAGATAACCTTCTGTGTAGATCTGAAACAATAAATGTAGGGTTAAAAATAATAACTTTTTATAAAAGTAGTGTAAGAATCTTACCATTTCTGCTTTTAGGAGTTGTGCATATTGGTGAACCTTGCATTGGCAAAGAGGGAGTTTGACTTCTTAAAATTGACCCTAAAAATTGATGTAGAAATAAGTAAGCACATTTTTGGCAACACATTTCTTAGAAAAAGATCACCTTTTTACAAACTAATCTAGTAAATTGTTGTTATTTATATGTGATTGCAAAATCTATCTCTAGGACACTCAATTAAAGTTTCTTAAAATTAAATGATATATAAAATATAAATTTGGGAGCACTACCAATTTAACAACTTTTAGGCTATACTATACACCAAATAAAAACAATATATTTTCAGTATGTATTGGATGTCCATTTTTAAACACTTTTGCAGGATATCTTACTTATTTTTAAAGATACAGAGTTGCGGTTTACACGTCCCTCGACTCTTTTATGATGGTAAAGCTGCCACAAACAGATTATTCGTAGCTCGTTTGTATCTAAGCTGCAGGATGATTTTTAAAAATTTGCTCTCTTCAATCACCCGCCCGCACATCTCAGATGTAATAAAAAATCATTGCCAAAGCGGAAACAGCTTTTTGATAGTTTTTTTAATGGGGAATCCTGTGGCGTAATTGATTTTTTAACAATGTAGTTTAAAAAAAATAAAATACTATTTATATTTTACGAAAAAATAAATATGGCCAAAGTATAATTTTTGAAATGCCCGTGATGCAGGGTGCTTCAAAGGGATAAATCATCAAAATTACCCTGTAGCTCAGACACTCAGAAAAATAGAGGATATCTAGTGGTGGTAACTTTAGTTTTATAAAAAATTTGCATAGTGTCTCAAAAAATAAACGAGATACTTTGCAGTATTGAAAAGCGGACACTCTGTACAAAATGACGAATTTTTAGTATTTTAGTGATGGCAATTGCATGTATACACGGAGCTACACATTCCAGGCTAAGTATGGGAGTCTCGTAAACCGTAATAGATAAAATGTCGGTTAAATGGGGGCAAAGTTTCGTTTTTTTTTCGGGAACTTCGAATGTAGTTCGAACTTTTAAAAGGGCAATTTGTTATGCATCAAAATGCAACTTTTAACCAACCCTCTATTTATTACGGTTTACGAGATTCCCATACTTAGCATAATAATAAATATATATTGAAATATATAAAAATGTAAACTAGAAAATATTATAATATAAATGACAATATTTAGAAAACCTTAAATTAAACTATTCTGTATATAAAAGAAATGTTACTGGCAATTAATTAGAATTTTACACCAGGTTTTTGTATAAAATATTAGGTACCTGGCAAATGAGATGGTCCTGGAACAGGAGAGTTATCATCCCTAATCATTCTCGTTGTAGTCATTATTTCACTGTTTTCATCATTGTTAATTATTATAGATGCGACATTTTCATTTGCAGGCTGTATCCATGAGTAAAATGAATTGGTTAGTGTAGATTCTTCTCCATGAATTCCTAAAAGCAATACAATAAGTAAACCTGAAATGCTTACATGATTTATCTTCTTGTAACCTTGTAACCTCTATCATCAGATATACCGTATATCATTATTCTAGTTACACGTAAACTTACCAGGTAGCCCAACTGTAGGTAAACTTCCTGCTTTCAAAGGCGCTTTGGGTAGAAATTTATTAATACAAAATGGTGCAAAATGATTTGCACATATTCTATAATTCTTATATACTTGTTCTCGAGGAAGCTGCTTCAATTTCTCATTCCCTATTCGCGAAATCCAGATCGTAAATATTTGTAACAGGTAAATATTATTTAAAATGGTGAAATGCCAATATTGAATAGAGTTTATACCTCCATGGCTTAAACAGTAGGCTGTAGAGTGGTTTTAAAAGTGAGTCAAGGATTTCAAAGAGTAAGTAATAAGAAATACGAATAACATTGATAACACAGGAATGTGAAATACGGACCTTTCACAATACCTACTGCTAAAATTACTAATCTGTAAACTCGAGTTGACCAAATCTAATGTTTATTTAAAATAAATTAATTTTAATAAATTAGATTTTTTTATATCATAACTTAACTAAAATCTGTATTTGGATAATTTTCCTATTATTTGTTTTGCTAGAGGCCGGTCCAGAAAAACCTATTTAATAAAATGGTGTTATTAGTTTTATCGAAAAATGCCTAATTAATGGATTTTTTTTGTAGTTTAGAATATTGGAAATCTGTTATGGAGATGAAAATTAGATAATTCTATTTGGCTAGTAATTTGCTCTTTAAACATGTACAATGTGTTTCGCCGAAATTCTTTAAATGGAAAATCTTTAAATTGACATATGTTTTCATAGATTTTGCGTTTTGTTAGTTTGGGTTAATTTTGGTTAGGTATTATGTGGGGTTGATCAAGCGCGTAGCACGCTTGTCTCATTGCGCTTGTTTGCTTAATTAAAGTTAGTTTGGGTTATTTTTACTTAGTTTGGACGAGTAGGGAGAGAAGCGCTTTACGCGCGCTTTTTGGTTTTAGTTAGTTTTGGGTTTGGGATAGTGAAGACACAAGCACACGTAGCGCGCGTGTGTTTTTACTCTGGTTAATTAGGGTTAGAGAGATAGCCAATAATTTTTTTCTAATGAATTTCCGCTTTTTTAAACATTTAAATTTTTTTCTGAAAATGAGAATGATGTATTTGCGGCGAAAAATTTTGATTGCTCTGCGGTGAGAGAGGTACTCTAATGCCAAAAAAAATTAATTTGTTGCTAACGGATTTCCGCTAAACTAAACTTGACCCAAATTAAAGATAATACATCGATTAGTTACCTACTTTGAAAAACAATATTTAAAATTCGATCAACATGGTATCAAAGCATAAAAATCGAATTTTAATATAAAAAAAATTAAAAGGGCTTTAAATGTTTTCCAATGCAGACTAAAATAACGTAATTTTGCTATATGACGTCTTTAACTTCAAACACAGGCTTTTTGTGAAATTGGATTTTTTGCATCCACACTTAAATCAATCTGGGCCACATTTGCCTAGCCTAAACTCTATTGGGACTCATCTGTTTTTTTTTTATCAATTTAGATTTTATAGAGTAGTTAAACTAATTTTGCATGCATAAAAGGTAATTAATTATATCACAAAATTGGTCTGTGGTAGGACTAATAGGTACTTACCGATTCATCAAAATATGGAAATCTTAACATCATACAACTCTTATTTGAGTTCTTACAGGAAGGAACACAACAATAAAACATATTTCACCACTCAAAAAAAAACTCAACACGATAAATACAATAATAATTTGAGATGCCTGACAAGACTTAAAACTTTTGTGACGGACGCCTGACGTCGGGTCGTCGAAAAACGGCGATGCAAGCGCATAGCGGTGTAGTCATGAATTAAAACAAAAAATGGAGGGGATATATACAGTGAAAGTTCTATTTCGTGTATATATAAATCACTTTTCTATGATGTTGAGTCCCAACTAAACGAAATAACTTGAGGTAGTAGAACGTTACTAAACATTTCGTTTGCCGTTATCTATCGCTGTAATATACAAACTGCCTTTTAACTTATGTTGTCAAAACTGACAATTACAATAAAACCACCAGGCGTCAATCATCAAAAAGATTATTATTCACATCCTTCTAAACGGAAGAAATTAACAGTAAGTTTGGGTTAGTTGGGTTAGTATAATCTCCAAAATTAGCTGCAACCAATATTCAGCAAGGCAATATCATTTTCTTCTTCTACATTTGAAGAACAAAAGAAACAGGCATCAGGGGCCCAATTCTTGAAATGTGGTGAAAATTTTTACCAGGTGAAATTTAGCTCGTTTCACCGATTCCGTGGGTTACCATATTCTTGAACTAGGTGGTGAAAAGTCTTCATCTTATGCATTTCCTGGTACTGGTGATTCAAGTATCTTTGGGATCAAATTACTATTATGATATATTTCGAAAATTAAACATCAAACTAAAAAATGATTAACGTCATCCAAGTGGAAATGAGAAAGTAATTTTTTTGGTAGGTTTTAAAAACAACGCCGGAAATATATAAAAAATAAAAACCGCAAAATAACGTTTAATATTTGCCACTGAATTTCAGTGATAATTTGCTCCAGGTACTGATTGCTTTACATTTTTATGCAACTGAGTCCTATCAATCGGACATTGATTACAACATAAACAAATATCAGAAATTAAATTAGAAATCAAAAAGCGGCTAAGTCTTTTCGATTTTCTTCGAAATTAATACCTTGTTTAAACGTTATTTCGATGTTGCCAAATGGTAACTTTAGTTTTACCATAAACGTTTGCATCCAGTGTTCAAGAATACGACTTCATCGTATAACTACTCCATCGGGTAAAATATATCTGGTGAAAATTTTCACTGGTGAAAATGCACACCACATTTCAAGAATTCTGGAATCTGGAAATGGTGAGAGGGTGGCTTTGAAAGGCTACAACACTACGCGTTCTCCCTAGGTCAACCAATCCATCTAGGCCGTCACCCAGCCTAGTGTTGTAAAAAAGACGGCGATGTTGCCTGAGTAGGCTGTTCTGTAGGTCATGGCTGGCCATCGTTCTTCCAAAATGGATTCCCTTAGTTTCGAAAGAGCGTCGCAATCGCAGAGCAATTGCTCTGCTGTTTCGTCCTCCTGTTCACAGCCTCTGGATAATCTCATTGTGTAGAAATGTTTTCTTAGCTTGCGTCAAGTCAGAATCCTCGCCATGAATCGTAGCTTCTTCCTTGACATATACCCAGGATCGCCTTTGCTGCAGGCTCATTGTGGTAGCTTGGTAGCTCCCTGGCAAGTCGGCAGTTAATCGTTTCATCCCATCTTGTCCTAAAGTCTTAAATTATATGCCTGCTGTGTTAAATTATTATAATAGTTAAAATAATGCATATTCATCTCCAGTTTATTTAATACTTGGTTCAGTTAATTTTAATATAATCTTGTAAAATAAATACCAGAAAAGGACGACATGGTCTTTTTCGATACTATAGTCTTACCATATACCACTTCTAGTAGATATTTTTGATAGATCATACTTTATAAAAATAGCACTCGACTAAATTTCTTCTTAAAAAATAACTATCCAGCTTTGCTGTCGGGGTATTTTTAAAGAAATTTAGTCTCCTGAATTTTTTAATTATTTGGCACAAAAATGAGGCGACGTTTCAACTTAGTAATTTATGGAGGAGGCGTTGGAGGATTCCATAACACCCCTCCAACCACACTTCGGGGCCTGTAAATCATGTTCATATACGCATTCTCATGAATGACTCAAATGATTGTTGAGCAAGTGTTTTTATAAATGAATATTTCGATATTTTTTTATTCACTGGCTAAGGTGTACAAAATACGGCAATTAAGACTACCAATGTTGAGGCAAGTTTCACATTTTTCGTCCAGTGCATCAACGTCTCTTTTGGTACTATTGTAAAAAGAATATTGGGCTTTTTTTGACATTTTTATCCACTGTATTGTCACGATGCATAGCTGACACTAGGATTGCTACTTTTCCTTGTGGAGAGACATATGACACCATGGCAATTTGTGCAGAAACTTGACAGGACGCATTAGGTCTAATGGAATCGGCGCCAGCGGTTTATTGTCTTTCCAATATGCTCACGCACCGCATTCTTGAAGCTCTTCCAAAACCTCAATGGATGAATACCAGTTGTCCGCAATAATATTGCGATTGGTATTTTTGATAGGTTCTATTAAGCAAAGCATGGATGCGATAATTTCCTTTTATCTGCTTAGAAGTTTTTCCAAATCAATTATCTTTCCTGTGTACACCCCGGCATTAATCATGGAGTGAGTTTCTGAATCAGCTGAAATCTATACCTTCAATCCATATGTACCAAATTAGTTTAGTGTGGTAGATGTGGTCCGCATAGCCCCGTGAAATACCACTACATTGGCTTAGGTGGCGTGAAATGACTTCTGGTTCATGTTTCGTCACCATGCCTTTGTGATCCGGTTCCCATGGTGGAAAAGAAAAGAAAAAATATTGCATGATGGTGATTAAAATACTCCGGAGGTAAAATAGCCTCCCATTTGGATCTCCGGGTGGAGGCTGGCCTGGGGGAACATCAGGCCTGAACGTCTCCAGGATAGAAAATAGAATGCGATTCGACTTTTGCAACATAAGATGCATCAACACAAATATTAACTCGGTCCACCAGCACCTAATATCAAATAAGCCTCATATTTTAGCTATATCAGAAACAAAAGTGAAATCAAGCACTACACATGTTCACTTGAATATACCCGGATATGACCTTTACTTCCGATTTCAACATAACTCTGGATTATACGAGACGATTTATGTTATCAACGAGAAGAAACATACGAACCATAGGACTTCGATGTCACGTGGTTCAAATTATGCACAGATCGAGCAACCGAATCCATTTGTTGCTTGTATAGGCTATCTAGCGAACACCAATATAAACGGCTTTTCTCAAATCTTGGCAATCAGATCGATTTTCTGCAGATCAACTATCCAACGACAGAAATTGTCATAGACGTACATAACATCGACTCGTTGAAACACTCCAACAAAAACGACGATGAAGGAAAAGAAGTCTCTTGCTATATGTCATGGACTTACTCAGCTGGTTGACGAACCTAACGGGATCCCTGAGCATCAAAAAGACTTTGCTAACCTTCTGGATCTATTCTTAACAACTAATCCTGACTTCTACATCGTAACTGTCAAACCTCTTTTCTCCGCAACCTGTGAACTTGCTGTCAAAATACAGGAGCCACAGGTACCCCGAAAAGTTTTGGCACTACAAATCTGCAAAGTGGCGTGATCTTCGCGAGTTTTATCTTTCTTTTCCTTGAAAAGATGTCTGCTTTAGGAATCAAAAAACCCCTGAATCTGCTGATGAGATAACTCAAGTTATCCTAGCTGGTATGGAAGCTTTCATCCCCTCTTCTATGAAACGTATCTCAAACAGTAAACCATGGTTTACTGGCTAAAAGTGTCGCCTACCGCAAATGGCGCCGAGATCCGACAACCGAAAATCGAAATATATTTATCACGAGTACAAACCAGTGTATGGGGACCATTGACGAGAGCAAGGGGGGATATAAGGAGCATATCAAAAACAAGCTTTTCAACTGTCCTAACGGATCAAGATCTTTTTGGTCAGTTGTAAAAGCTATCAATCAGGGCTTCTCAAAGACGTCAATCCCACCACTGACCAAAGATGATGGCTCAATAGCGGAAACGGCCAAAGAAAAAACGAACATTCTTGCCGAAATATTTGCATCAAATTCTACCTTAGATCATCAAGGAAAGACTCCTCCAACTATCCCGAGAGCGAATTCCTCAATGCCAGGTCTGGTATTTCGCCAACGCGAAGTGAAACGAATACTCAAAAGCCTAGACCCTAACAAGGCCACAGGATCGGATGGCATTCCAGCAATAGTGCTTAAGAAATGTGCTGCTGAACAAACAGCTCCACTATGCAGGCTTTTCTTTCTATCATACAGAACTGCATGCTTTCCTTCTAGCTGGAAATGCGCTCAAGTGCAACCAATCCGGAAGAAAGGTAAAATATGATTTCAAATAACTACCGTCCAATTGCTTTAGTTCCTATCATGTCCAAAGTCATGGAGAAACTGATCAACGAACAGCTCTTAAAATATCTCGAATCGGCAGGCATCATAAGCGATCGCCATTATGGCTTCCGCAAGCACAGATCAATGGGAGATCACCTGACTTACGTGACATACCTGTGAACCAAAACCATCGAGAGCTACGGCGAATCTCGTGTAGTGGTTCTCGACATATCCAAAGCATTTGATAGGGTGTGACATGACGGATTATTAAGCAAATTGACAGTATAATGACTACCACCAACACTGCTTCTATGGCTATCCAATTTCATAAGGGATCGAAGCATCCGAGTTGGTATTAATGGACATCTCACGGAGGAATTTAAAATCAATGTCGAAGTTCCTTAAGGGTGAATATTATGTCCCACACTGTTCCTGCTCTATATCAACGATCTCTTAGACAGGACAAACCATTATATTTAGAGCTTTGCAGACGACAGCACTTTTGTATCCTCATTCATGTCGCGGGCTCTAATGACCGCTGTTCGTTCCCAACGCGAGTTAGAAAATCAGATTGCTGCCATCAATCAGGATATGAACATCATCGTGGAATGTGGTGAAAAACAATGTCCAGTTTAACGCAGGAAAGACTCAAGCAACTGTCTTCTCAAAAAAACATCGAAGGACTTGACTTATCAATGACGGGACAATCATTGCTCTGGCTTCATCCATAAGCTTGCTGGGCATCAACGTAGAAAACAACATGTCTTGGCGTAGTCACGTTACGAAAATCGCCATGGCAGCAGCACAAAAGCTAGGAGCACTCTATAGAGCAAAAAGTTATATACATCCCATCAGTTCTTATAGGTCTATAAGGCCTAGATAAGGCCATCTCTGGAATACTCATGTGTGGAGCTCGGCAGCCAAACACTTGCTCAAGATATTGGACTCCATACAGAGGAGAGCAGTCCGTTTTGTGGATGACCCAGAGTTGACTAAAGATCTTGTTAATAGCCTTGAACAGCGAAGAAAAGTGGCGGACCTATCTCTTTAGTATTGATATTACTACGGAAGGTGTTCTAACGAGCTGACACTTATGATTCCACTCACAGTTGTGCCAAACAGAAATACCCATCAGACACAAGTTGCTCATCAACATACGATTCAGTTGCGAACACCTAGGACGTCCCTGTTGTGGAACTCCTTTGTCTGGAGGACTGCCTCGCGCTAGAATGTAACGTCTTTCCCAAAAATTACAACCTACAGCGCTTCAAGTCCAACGTTCACCATCTTCTCCGCGCACGTACCGCTTGTTGAGTGGCATAGGATTTGCCTTTTGTGTGTGTGTGCCGAACATTAAAAAAAATATATTATATACATCCTAAAAGAATGCTGACCCCCGAAATGGTACCAGCATTTCGCCAATTATAATTATTTGTTAAGTGCTCAACAAATGTTTTAAGATACTTCCATAAGGTGCAAGTTTGCTATTTTGAATCCGCCCTTTTCTAATGGAGGCATAATCAAATCGCAAACAAATCAGTAAGAAGGAAATCATTCAAGATAGATTGTACATCTGAAAATATCTCCTCTGGTCCCTTCTAAAGCCCATAATCCTCTAAGATCTTCGTCGTGATTGGATTTGAAGATTTGAAGTGTAAAGGTCCGATAAAGGCACGAATCTCACAAGCATCTGTATTCTTGATTAAAGTAGGCAAATTCGTAATTTTTCCTTACAGTAAACTTTTATAACGTTTCATAACATCAACTTATTACATTTGTGTGTCGGGCAATTATTTCTATTAAATCTTCCGTGAAGAGTAAGTTCAGGGCTTCAAGTGGGGTTTTGGGCTAGCTTACTCTGGATGGTCCTGGCATTCCTTGTTGATCCGTAATAATATTAAGTCGTATGGTTTTGATACTTAATGAATATGCTTTTGCCCAATTAAAAGTATTATTTTTTTTTCATAGTAGTAATTACTTTGCAACGCCAATTAATCTTCACCAACATACATCGCCTGAGCTACGTCTTACAATCTATTTTCTTCCAAAACGTTAGTTTGATATTTCACAAAAGCACTCAGAGATTTTTCATCGTCCAAAGACTAATCACTTGCACTACCTACAGAGTCATGGTCACTGAATATTTCTTTGTCCTCCACTTCAGAATCACTTCTTTCTGAGCACTCGAAAATTTGCTTTCATTCGTCACATCTACCATTTGCAATTTACCGCCTTCTTGGTCATTAAATTCCTTCCAAAATTCATCAATGTTTACGCTATTTCTAGCATTTTTACATCTGTTAGCGGTCTGTTCTCACATTTATCACCCATTATCATCTCTCTCGTAGGTAATGGCAGACCTTATGACCAAGTGCAGTATTTGATTATTGTGAAAAAAATTCTGAAACATAACTGATGTTTACCAAAATATTTCGTTCTAAAAAGTGGGACTATAACTGCTACTAACTTGCAAAAAAGTAGCAATATGACGGCTATATTTACACTCGTCACTGTCTTTGCATGCGCTGGTTCTGATGGTACCACCGTAAGCATAGTTTCACTGCTCAATACCCTCTTTGCATATTCGTCGAAATATTTGAAAAAAAAATGCTTTGGTCCCAGTAGTAGTATTTACGGGTTAAAAAAGACCTGCATAATATTAATATAATTAATAATTAATACCGTTTTGTAGCAAAATTTCGTCTCTTTTCATCATTGAATTTCTGTTATTCAGTTATTTATCGTTTAAGTTGTGACACAAAAGTTATACATATTTCTTATTAATTTTCGGTATCGTTATTATTAATAACTATTTTTTCAACAGATACACATGGTATTCTGGTGTGTTATATCCATTAAAAATGCGTCTTCGTGCTTATTTAGAAACCCACCTTTCAATTCTCACTGCTTCATTTTAGCTGTGAGACTGTGTACAGGGTCAAAGCTACATCTGTGATTTTTAAATGGAATACTCCGTAAATATTACAATTTTTGGATTGCACGTAAATTTTTAAGCCAAACTGATGTAAAGTTATTAGTTTAAGAGATAAAACCAATGAAAATCAAGCTTTTGGACAATCTGTATATATAAAAGAAATATGATACATCCTTTAGGCTTATAGTTTTACGTCGAATTCAGCTATGCTAAAATATATGGGATGTTCTATTTAAAGAAAAAACAATTTGCATGTGATTTAAGGGATATTCGGTGTTTTATTTGTGTCCTCTATTCAAAAGTTTACAGACATTCCTGAGGCATTTGCATTTATTTTTTCCTACTCCGGGCGAAAAAATAAAAAAGATAAAGGTCTTCCATTTATAGTGAATGACCCTGTAGATTTTTAATGCTTCATTTGATGATTCTTATAGTCATTATAACCATTTTTTTGCTAGAAGCTAACGAGAAATCATTAAAAATATAGGCAGGTTCACTTAGAAATTTTTCATATTATAATTGGAAACCTTCATCAAGCTAAATGTTGGATTAATTTTTCTCCATATTTTGCACCTAATGAATGGCAGCTTTTTTCCACAACAACGCCTGAAGGAAGCAAAAAAAATCCAATTAAAATGAAAATAAATTGGAGTTTTAAGGGTCTTAATCTTATTTAAAATCCAAATGAAATGAGCTGAACCCCTTTAGAACCTTCGTTAAGATTACCTTTAGAATGACACAAATTCTAAAGTTTGGATGTATTGTAAATGGATGATACTATTTATAGCAAAATTGACTTTTCTTTTTATAATAGTAGTCTAGCCCAATGTAATTTAGAATGTTTGCAAGGATATTAAAGAAAATGATATTTCTAATTTTCTTACTTTGAAAGTAATATCTAAAATTATTTTTGATGCTTTTTTGAGATCGTATTTTTCATTATATTCTTGCCCACCGTTGCGAATCAACTCAATCCAATAAACGAATATTTATTGAGTAACATTCTCATAAAGATCAAATACGGACTTATTCTAAACGCTGAATTATTACAGGTCTGGCATTATATTAATGTATTCATGACTGATACATTGAAGAAGCGAACTTTTATAATGGAACGAACGAGATTCGTCAAGTTACAGACTTGACTTCTAAAGGAAACTCATTCAGGATTGAATACGCTTGATAGAGACGTTACATATATTTACATATAATATTTATGAGCAAAATAGAGATTTCACACTATGGGGATTGCTCTATGAATATAGAATTACAATAACTAATATTGATAGACATATCATAAATTCTGGCTGACGTTTGCTTGAAAACTGCATATAGAAGATGTTTAGATATTAGAAGTTTCTAATTAAAGTGGGTAATAACTGCACTTTTACCTGAACTCAATGAGAGTGTATAAGTTCTAAATGTTCCACATTTTTATGAAGTTTTTTTTTGATACAAGAAAGCACTTTTGCTTTTGATATTCGCGGCTAGGCAATTATATATCAGTATATCAGTAATATGTCCCAATAATATCCAAATGCATACATTATTACGGTTAATTTCTAGAAACGAGTCCCTTCGCGCGATCCTAAATCATTGTATGAAACAGTACCAATAATAAAAAATGAGCTAGATTCGATATCTGATGATTATGATCTTTTTGATATAATATCGTAGGATATAATGTATTAGATATGTTCGACAGAGAAATGATAAGAACTAAATAATTATGCACCAATAAAAAGGTACTGAACAAAGGGAAAGAGCACATTAGTTTCAAAAAAGATATGGAAAATTATTATCATATAAAGGAATAGTTGAGAGCCTTAGCAACGGACAATTTGAAAATTGATAAATAGATAATTGCAAACTACATGAGGTCATTAAATAAATTAATTGGTAAAATTAGAATAACGAAATGAATCAATAAGCAAAACTCAACAATTTGAAAAACTTAATACTTAAACTCAAAAAATCAATTAGTGGAACAGTTGAATAATGAAGATAAGAAATTCATTCAACCCAAACTAACTTTACTCGATAGAATTCAGGGCTATCTATGGAGTGACATCTGAAGATCTGCAAAAGGGACGTTGAATGAAGAATATAAAAATTTCAGCAGCATAGAACTAGTGATAAATGGACTAGATAATAAGAAATGCAATCCATCCGAATTGACATAACATTAACAAGATCATTGAATTATATAAAGGAAATTAATTCTAGCAGATAGAATACAGAGCTATAGAGCGACATTTGAAGAGCTGCAGAAGGGACAGTTGATACATAAAAGTAATAAAGTTAGAATAGCGACAAACATGATCGTGCTTCCCCAATAGCACAGAAAAACACACCAACCCAACGTTGACCAAGGGAAATCGATAAATTATTTACTCTCGCTCTTGAAATAACATTTAAGGAAATCTTATGGCCTGGTAGAAGAAAGGCTCATAGGGAGAAAATCTAGAAAATAGTAGGAATATCATGAAATTATACGAAATACCTAAAGCCAAAACTAGAACCAACTAAAATTTTATCACAGTTTTGAATAAAGTAATTTAAATTCCAACAGCATAAAACTAGTGCAAAGAAACCGAATTATTTGACGCAGTGGTTACAGGGACTATAAACCAAATACATCTAATGGAAAAGATATTAAGAAACATAACCCATCAGAATTGAATTGAATATTAACAAGATTATTGAAATATAAGGATATTAATTATACTTGATAGAATTGTAAGGTATGAAACGACAACTGAAGAGATGCAGAAGGGATGCTTAATACATAAATGTAATAAAGTTAGAATGGTGACAAATATAGTTGTGCTTTCACAATAACACTGAAATAAGTTCGATAATCCAACATTGATCAAGGGAATTCGATAAATTATTTACGCTCACTTTTGAAATTGAGTAAGTCGGATGGCATAAATAAGGCCTTATAGGGAGAAAATCTAGAAAATGGTAGGAAAATCACAAAATTAATGAAATGTGAGATAACTCAAGCCAAAACTAGGCCCAAATAAATTTATATCAAGGTATGATCAAAACTAGCTCTACTCGATTGAAGACCTGCAGAAGAGATAGTTAATACATCAAATTAATACAGTTAAACAAAGGGAGTTCGGTAAATGGTTTACCCTCGCCTTTGAAATAGTATTTAAGGAAATCGATTGATCTGACAAACGGGGTCATAGGGAGAAAATCCAGGAAATAGTAGGAAAATTACGTCTGTGGCCAAAACTCAGAACAATAAGATTGTATCACAGTTGAAAAAGATGCTACAAATTCCAACACAATGAAATTAGAGCTGAAAGACACAATTATTTGTGTTTTGTTTTACAAAACGTCCAATAGAAAAGTGAATATTAAATGAAATCAACAACAAGATCATTAAAATATAATAAGAAGGAAATTACATCTACTCGATAGAATTCAGCGTCATCTGAAGAGCTACAGAGGAGACAGTTGATACATAAAAGTAATAAAGATAGAATAGCGACAAACATAGTTGCGCTTTTACAATACCACTGAAAAGAAACACTAATCTAACACTGACAAAGGGATTTCGATAAATTGTTAATGCATGCAATTATTGTTAAGATACCTGGAATGAAAACTAGATTCAAATAAGATTATATCACAGTTGAATAAAAAAGATAAACATTTTAATAGCAAGATAAAAAAACGATTGGTGGTTTCAGTGAATCGATAGATTCAGAGGTCTGGAGAGACATCTGAGGAAACAGTATTTAAGGAAAATAGGATGGCTTGGTAAAAGGGGGACTCATAGAAAGGAAATACAGAAAATAGTAAGAAAATCACAAAATTAATTAATGGAAAATAAGAAACCTAAAGCCAAAACTAGGACCAAATATTAATCATAAATAATATCACGATTGAATAAAGAAGTTAAACATTTCAACAGCATAGAACTAGTACTGAAAAATAAATTATTCGATGCGATGGCTATAGTGAATATAAACAGAGAAACATTCAGTAGAAAAGTTAATAAGAAATGTAATCCATCAGAACTGACATACGATTAACAAGATCATTGAATTATATGATGGAAATGAATTTTACTCGATAGAATTCAGAGCCATGGAGCGACATCTGAAGAGCAGCAGAAGGGAGAGTTGATACACAAAATTAAAACGTTAGAATGGCGACAAACATTGTTGTGCTTTCACAATAGCACTGAAAAAAACATCATTCAACATTGATCAGGGAAATTCGATAAATTGTTTACTCTCGCTCTTGAAATTGTATTTAAGGAATCGGATGGCCTGATAAAGGGGAGACCTGAAAGTAAATGTTAAGGTTTGGAACTTTCCGTAAAAGCCACTACAACAGAGTTTTATTGACAATACCGAAACAAAATTTCTGAGCTCGAGGCGTGTCTTGTTTATGATGTCATCAGGAGATGATTAAAACTCGTCGTGAGTAGATCACGTTAGCATCGTGTACTGATAATGCTAACATGGCCAGGGAAATGCATGTCGAGTGCAAACATTCTTGTCTCGGTATTGTGGATAAAACTGTGTTGTAGTGAATGCAAATGTCCGACGGATTTTAACTTACTTTCGATATGTCGGTTATATAATCCTTGTCCGAATGGTACACATATTATGTACCACAGATGTTGCAGAAATTCTAATAATCACTTTATTCGTTTTAAGCAAGCAGAAAATGTACCAATTCGGTATTTAAGAACCAAGGCATCGGAAAGGAGCGTGAATGTTTGCAAAATTCAAGGTTATGTTGTCGATAATCGTTGAAAACAAACAGGTGGGCATGAGGCTGTGTATAATTGGTGAGATTTGAATGGGTTTTTGAGTTATTTTTGTGATTGATTTGTGATATAAACTTTGCGGAAAAGTGTGGCTAACAAGGAATGTAATAGTCGTTAGTAAACTTTGTTTATAAAGGATTATTTTCATTATGGTACATATATGTACTACTAGGTAATTATTGTGGTATAGATAGGTACTGGCAGGTTTGTAATGTACCGTTTTCATTCGTCTCAGAAAAACATGAGTAGATGTCCGTTGACCGAAAAAGAGTTGGAGGCGGGCGGCGGCTGAAGACCTTATAGAGCCCGAGCCATTTTCCTCGAGATCTAGTGATAATTACGTGCCTAGTGAAGATGATAAATCTGATGATAGTGGCGATTTTATGGGAAAACAAATTCCAAAAGCTAAGGTGAAGAACTCGAAGAATATTGCAAAATTCATGGCAAAATGGCAAAAATCGGATGATTTTGATTTATCTGAAAATTCTGAGCTTGAGCCCGAGTCTGAGCCCGACCCGCTGGCGTCGCAGACAGTTCAAAATGACCGCAACCATCTTCCTGTTTGGACTATACCCGAAACACATTTCAACCATCTAAGGTTCTTCTTATTGAAAGAAGTGCTATGCAAGAAGCAGATATTACAGAAAATTTGACGCCAATACAAAAAAGTTTTTTCCACATTAATTATACCTATAGATTTTGGACTGCACAAATCAGCGTCTGGAAATTTTGAACAATACTAAAAAGAAAAAGGAATAAAAGACAGATAAAGGGGTATTCAAAAACTGATTGTTGTATGTTCATTATGTCGTACAATAAACTGTCGGATTTTAGGTATTACTGGAGTCAACGGGAGTCGGTGGAAAACCGAACAATTCCAAAATCAATTTCTCGCGACAGATTTATGTTGTTAGTATCAAAAGTTTACTTTGCTCCTCCTGCAAGACTTCTAACCGAGAACTTATTGCATAAAGGAGGTAATAGCCTGCCTCAAGCACACATTTACCAACTGCCGTAAAGATAGCGTTTACCAAAGTATTGACGAATCTATGGCAAAATTCAAGGGACGATCGGCACTCAGGCAATATACACCGCTCAAATCTACCAAAAGAGGCATAAAGCTATGGATACGTTGCGATGCCGATTCTGGATGGTAAAGAATGAAATATATCGCTTCGGCAAGTACGACAACCACTCTTGGCGAAAGGGTTGTAAAATCATTAGCTTCAACTAGAGATGAAAAAGATGTAATACTCTGTTTCGATCGATTTTGTACCAGGGACCTTTTGGAAAAAATAAACTATGCCGGGACAGTCCGTTGTACTAATACAGGATTATTGTGTATTAATGGCACCAAAGAGGCTTCTTGTGAGTAACTGTCATAAAGCAGAATTGAGAAGGATTCCTAAGAAAACAAGAACTGGCGAACAAGAAGATATCGATTGTCCAGAGGCCATCGATCGGTTTAACCGCCAAAAAATGGGAGGGGTCGATCGTGCCGATCAATTCATGGGTTTATATGACCATGACAGGATATCTACCAAATGGTGGAAGAAAGTTTTTTACACCTATCTAAGTATGTGTGCTGTAAATTCATGAATAATATACGATTACTTGAGACGCCAAGAAGATAAAATTCTTTAATTTTTGGTTACGCTTGCTGAAGAACTAATAGCGGAGGGCATGAGGAACACTAGTCTACCAAGATCACAAAGAAGACTGCCTTCTAAAAAAGGGAACTTTTTGGACAGACTCCCTTGCATCTTCCTATGGAGGGCAGATTCGAAGGAAATGTTTTAGATGATCTCAAGAACAGCAGCACATAAGGACCAAAACTCTATGTAAGGCATGTATTGTGCCTCTATGTTAAAATTGTTTCATGTTATATCATGCTCACTGATAGATATACCGTATGATCATTATTTTTCTCAAATAAAGGTGTAAGTATTATTTTTGAAGTTATGTTTTTACTCGAAGCTGTTGGTACATTTTGTACCACTTAAAATTTCTGATGGTACAACTATATACCAGGGGCGAAACCATCTCTTTTTTCAAAAAATATAGTTTAAAGCCTAAGAACATTTTATCTAAGTTAATAATAACTCAAATAATAATATATTTCAATAAAATGAAAAAAATTGGTATTCAGGGTCGAAAGGGATAATCAAAATTGTAAACAGCATCACTAAACTACGGAAATTACTGACGGAAGTACAAATCTAATAAAATATATGCCAAGCTGGCTTTTTTTAATATAATATAAAGGTTCTACATATTGTTTAGTTCTTTGAATGCAATGAGTATACGTAGTAAGATTTAGATGGCTATATGAATATCTGAAAATTGCTAATCCCTTAATGCATTAAAACCAAATTATTCCAGTTTCGCCAAAGCTTATGCACAAAATGAAGTTTCCATCCGAACTCACTTAGTTGCAAAAATATTCAAAATCATTAAGAAAACATAGCTTTTCACTTACCTTTCCGTACGCAGTCTATTAAGCTATATCCGGAACATATATCTGCGGTGTAACATCTTCCCATTGGCATGTTTCTTAAGGCAAAGCGAAGAATGTCTTTATCATCGTCGACTTCACTTTCCAATATAGAAGATGAGCAAAACTTCAGAGACTTTCGGCATTGTTGAATTTGCTCTTCTATTTTATCAGCTGGAAAAAAAATAAAGTAATTAGATTTCATAGCAGATGAAAGCATTAAATTTTGGACAATATCAAATATCACAAATTTAATTCGAGTAGTGAAATTTAATTTTTTGAACCAATAAAATGTAGAAACATATCACACCACATTTTCAATTCAGGTTTTTCTCAGTAGCGGCTCAAAATATGGTTGTAAGCTGAAAAAAAAATAAGTAATTAAATTTAATAGTAGATGAAAACATGAATTGTTGTACAATATCGATAGGCTGAAATTGCTTAAAGTAATTGCAATCAAAACAATCAAATAGCAAAAATTAAATTCGAGTAGTAAAATTGAACTTTTAGATCCAATAAAATGTAGAAACATACATCACATCACATTTTCAATTCAGGATTCTCTCACTACCATCTCAAAATCTAGTCGTATTATTTGTCATTTTTGTGCTATTGATTTTGCTAAAACATCAATTTCTAAATAATTTTTTTTGGAAAAGCCGATTGCTTGACGAGAATCACGGTATTAGAAGATATTTTGGAAATGATAATGCCTTTTATAAATGATGAGCTGGTTAAATTTAAATATTTTGCCATTTCGAGTTTGGCCACCACACCACTTAATATTTTGTTAATAGCAAACGAAATCATATGGAGCAACCACACTTTCGTACAATAAACAGGAGAGATATGAGCAGAACATGCCAAACATTCGCATCGATCCGGTTCAAAGTGCCGAATTGGCTATTTTTCTGATTTTTAGTTTGAAAAATCTGCTTTAAGCCTAGGTTTAGAGAAATTAATCTTAGATTTAAATTTATATACATCGCGTCGAGATCTCTGCTAATAAGGTTCCGTAGTAGATCGGGAAATGTGAGAACATCGAGATTAAATTGAAACATGCAAAAATCGCAAACATTTTTCAATATTTCGGCAATTTTACTAGTTTAAATAGATAGCTTTGCTTTTAATGCATTATTGAAAATTTGAAGGATTACGTCTTCTCATATTTTGACATTACGTTTAAGCTAAATTATTTACATTTATGCATTTAATTGCCTAAAATCTCATTGACAACGATTTGAAGCTGGGGGCATCGGAATATGTGGAATTTTTTAATTATGTCTGGTGGACTTTATGGCAGATTTCGTGATCAAATTTTGCTTTTAGCATATCAATACGTTTAGTTCTTATGCTTTAAATCTCATTTAAAAAGATTTAAATATGGTAAATTTGGACAATTTGGACAATTTTCAGACGATAAGCAGCGGTTTCTGCCAATTTGATTGGAGATTTTGAAGTAAAATTTTACTTTAAACAGTAAAGTATTAGCAAATAATTTCAAAATATAGAACACAAAGAAAAGTTGTGTTTCAGAATATTAATATCGAATAATTGCCATGTGGTCTTAAGCACACACCGTTTTTTTACGTATTTTTACAACATTTGCCAGCTACCATATTTCAACACCGATATTAGGGAAAGTGAGGGTAATTCGGATTATTGTTGGTAATTTGGGATACTTATTTATTGAAGCTGTGCGTGGCGCCAACTCTTTAAATATGGTATAAACTACCTAGCTGAGCCTGAATTTAGTGGACAACTGATTTTGTAGTTATTTTGATTTATGCTAGATGGGAAACACATGTGAAAAATTAATTGTAGCGTGACTAAATCTTTTTTAGTGGAAATCAAATCGGCAATCATCACCTCGATGTTTGTTTTTAAATTAACTTTGATTGGGTGTTCAGGTAAGTAAAGGCTTATATTTTAAGTTGTTAATTGTATTTTTTCGATATATTGAAGTATATTTTTACGCATTATGGCGTAGGTCTTCATGTTGCTAATTTGGAATACCATAATAGATGATGCAAATTTGGAATATTCCATATTATATTATTTTTTTACGCCAGAAGGGGGAAGGGGGGAGGGGGTAACGTTTTTCGATTATAATATATAGAATGTGCCAATATATGTTTACTTCTTGCTTCTCGTGTTTTTGCAGTCGGGTTTTTGTTTATTTTTTCATTGATTTTTTTTGTAATATCTATTTGATTTTTACTTTTGTTTTAGCCATGCCACCCGAAAAAATCTTCTAGAAAGACGCAGATCTGGAATCCAGAAGATATGGCCGCTGCTGTGCTGGAAGTAAGAGAGGAAAATGGGATACCTTGTAACGGAATATTAGCTTATTCCGCTCCACTAAATTCAGTTCAATTACGAATGATTTTCGATGTTTGGAATTTGAATCGCCAGTGACATCTATTCGCGAATGGGTATATTTCGTGCAAGTAATTATTTAAGAAGCACAGGTACGCTGGTTTATACTACAGTGACTTTATACAGGACAGTGACGACAATAGACCAGGGCCGCCATTTTGGAGCAAAGGTTATATGGAAGTTTCGCGTTTTGTGCATCCTTTTAGCAAGAAGCTAACAAAATAAAGCGACTGAGGTATTATATTGGTAGGAATATGTTAACCGAACCCTTAGCTAACAAAACTTTTAATAATTTTCATGAAATTAGCAAGCAAAATAATTGAAAGTATTATACTAGCATTTGAAAATCCCGCATGTATAAGCGGCAAGGAACATGTTTCCTACTCTTTTTGAGCGTAGTACAGAAAGGGACAGAAACTCAACCGAAATTAGACACTTATCAGCTGAATTGACAATGTAAGTGGGGTTATGAGTCAAAATTGTGACAGACTGGTACGTAAATATAAATAATTATTTGTTTTTATTATTAATAACGTTTTTATGTGATAATCAGAATGGTCGTCTGTGTTCACGGCATGAAATTTTAGTACTTTCTTCATGATTTGTGGTATCTTTCAGCAAGGTGATGTTATAAATAGTAAATGTAATTTTTAGGTCCATATTTGAATTAGGAACCTTCCCAAAAAATGTTTTGAGACTGAGAGGCACAATACATATGAAGCGGCGAAGCAGGTATCCAGTTTATACAGCAGTAGATGCAAGAAACTTTCTTTAAAGCAAATAGGTATATGGACAATGCTATAAAATCATGTCTAGATTTAAGACTTGTTCATGTTAAAAACATCTTATTTATTTATAATCAACACAAAGAATATAAAAGCTTATTTCAATTTTCAGCCTTTACCAGAGGGAAAAATCAGATTTAATAAGGATGCTGTCAAAGAATGGATTCTGAATAATGAAAAATTCATTATGATTTTTATGGATGTTGACTACGAACAGAAGTTCATTTCATGTAATGTTGGGAAATAAAGTAGGTACACTATTTGACAAACCTGTATTTCATCTAAAATAAACATATTCATTTTACTCAACGTTGTCTGATTAACTTACATCGATCTCTTCTTTCTTGTCGATAAACGGTAACAATAAAAAAAATCTTAAATAAAATACACATATATTACCTAATATATTTAAAACAATACAAAACAGGAATACACCTCTGCTTATTGACAAAAGCTAAATAAAGAACCTTAAACATGGAAAAAGCTGTAGTTTCTTGAATTCAATTTTTTAATACAAATAGTTTTTCCAAGGATTTACTAGCATATTTGTGCAATAATTTACTTTTTTTATTGAAATACTACATATCTACTAATTATTTTTTGACTCATATTATGACAAAGTTCTGTGATAACTACTATCAATTTTCCATTTCTACAAAAAATTAAAATATGTGCATGGTAAAAATTCAATCCATTCTCGACTTCTCAGTTTGCTCGGGAGAAAGCCTCGATAAGGAATCTGAAGATTTCAAGGCAAATTTATACTTTGTAGAAGCCTTTCTTTCCACGTTCGATTTGCAAATGGAAAATATGGTTGGGATAGCATTTGGCTTTAACTTCTTATCTCATATTTATTCCTCCCACATGCCTGGTGCAAAATGAATCTGCAAGAAAAGATAATCCGTTACTACATTGTAATCTACGCATCACTTAATTAAGCAAATTATTGAGGAATGACATTTGACGAAGATGTTACTTAGACTGTGTTGTACGATGCTGACTAAGCTCGAGTCAGCTAAACCAAGACTGGTGGATGAAGAATCCCATTTAAAATACATTGCAGATAAAATGATCTAATTTGACAGCAATGTATAAAGGAGTTCAACCACCAGTCGTAGTTCAAATAAGCCGAGTTTAAGCCTCTATTTTACAACCAGGCCTTAAAAACTACATAACAGTAACTATATAACGTTAAACATGGAATGATATAGATGTTAAAGTATTTTTTGTACTTCCAGGACTAAAAGGGTTCATTTAATCCTAAAGGACTAAAGTACATTTCGACTGTGATCGTGATCACAAAGTTAATGACACTGACCACTTGTTTACTTATACTGTGTTTCAAAGTAGAATAATACAATATTCAACTGGTAAAGAAAAGCCTAATATAACCTTGTATATAAAAAACAGCATGCACCTGCAATCTACTACATTCACATAAATACAAAGAGTAGAATATAACAACACTCTTTGGTGTGACAAAAAAAAAACTCGTGATACAATCACCCTTCAACTTTACATGCCCACGTTTTTCTTTTAAATCACTACATTTAGGATTATAATGTATTGGTGGGCCTGTAGGAGGCCTGCAGGGTATGTAAAAGCTTACTTCTGACTAAATCTTATAGATAATCTACTTTAAAATACCACTTATTTACCTACCTTGGTACCTACTAAAGCAGCAAATCTACACTTTAAAACGTAATATAAATTTAATGTCTAATTAGATATACCGAAACTATGCACACAGCTTTAATAATCAGCAAAAAAATTACTAGAAAAACGCATAAGATCGCTATAAATCACATGAACTTCTCCACAGACACAAACCAAAACAAACATAATTTGCTCCAAAATGACGCAGCCAATGAGCGCGTTGACCAAAAATTGTCGTCACTGTCCTGTATAAAGTCACTGTAGTTTATACCTACAATTTGTGGATTTGTTTCACTGTAGATTACTATATTTAGTAGTGACATCTATTCGGGAATGGGCTTATCTCGTGTGGTTGGTAATTGGGGAGCGTAGTACGCTATTTAATACCTACAATTTATGAATTTAATTTACTATAGATTACTATATTTAGTATATATTGGGTATTTCTTTGGTTTGACGCCGCGTGACCTATAGTGGTAGTCACATGATATAAATTAGCCAATTAAAACATCGAGAGGCATAATTTGTTGAACGTCTTTGTGCGACGCTCGACGGGTAAGTGCTAATATTTAATCTTGAAATATTTAATTCATCTTGCAGTATACTTAACTAATTCTTTCATTTTTAAATACATAATTAATATTGGTTCATGATTCTTTTAGTCTTATTCGACTTAAACAAGAATTTAGCATTCTTATATTACATTTTTAATTAGCTTACATATTCAGTAATTTTTGATAATTGTGGTGACCGTTCGGTAAAAATACCGATTTATTGGTGAATATTTGCGTCTCTCATTAATGAAATTCATGACATTTGAAAGAGGCATAGTCCAAATTTACAGAGAACGTATTATTTCATCGTTTATCGGTCACACACATTATTTCACGTATTTCCATTCAAATTGAACAGTATTATTTGGTGAATCCTCGGAGTGGATTCCATATATTCCTGCAAATGTAGTAAATTGAATTTTCAGTAGAATTTCTCTGAATTTTCCCTCATAGTATTGCTGGTTTTAATATTTTTTCTTTTCAGGCTTATTTCATTAAAATTTCAGTTTATTTGTAACATCAAGCATATAATTATTAGTACTTGCCCTGTCTCGTCTCAACACTGATGTACCGACATTAATTTGCATTTATGAGAGGTTAATCTCACATGCGTAAGTTTATCTGTTTTTTTTTATCTTTTATCTAAATTTCCATCTCAATGCGAGATAGAGATTACCTTATCTTTATCTTTAATTAATTGAGGCGTAATTACGCTCAATTATCGTTTATGTGCCAAGGGCCATATCAAAAAGTAATATAAAATAACTTATTTGGAGTTATAAGGCTTGTTTATAGAGAGGTTGTACCTCTATTTTTTTATTTATCATTAAATTCAAGTTATCTTTTATTTAGATTTGCCGAGAGTCACTGTTTGGAACGTAGTTCCATAATTTTCTTTTGAATTTTAAATTTCAGTCATAATTTCTTTTGAATTTCATATTTTGAAGTAAAGAAAAGGATATCTTGAGTAACAGTAGTTATTTATAATTTTGCTCAATTTAACATTGTAATTTAAGTTTCTGATTATAACTGTTTTAACCAGTAAATTTTCAAATTGTTGATTGCTTCCAGATGTGTAACAGTGTCACTGATGTCCACATGATACTCCCCTGGATATTATTTAATTAGCGATATACATTGGTCTAAGACTAGGTTATTTTTTATATGTACTCAACGTTGGCTGAAAAACCCATCGTGCTTGGCAAGTAGCAGGTGTTCGTCCACTTGCTGTGTGCTCTGAGGGAGTCGATACGATAAGAACCAAGTGAGTCCTCGATAAGACAGGCAGAAGCGGTTCCAGTAGAGATCCCAATACGATCGCATGGTTACAGAATAGTTGGACACGCTAAGTATTAGCCAATCAGAAGATAAATTTGTTGTAAAGACCAGTGATATCGCCTTATGCATTCATTTTTTTAAAATCTTTTACATTAATTTTAATTCTCATTCCTAGTCAATTTATTCAAAAACTTTATTTCAAATAATTTCATCAAATGCCTATAGTTGTAATTTAATTATATTGATAATCTCCATTTTACCTGATACCATCACTCATATTTGTAATTTAATTGCAAAATTAATATATTGTTGTTTGAAATCCTTTGTTTAATTTATCGCAAGATTGAGGTCTGTGAGACACGAATTATAAGGGCAAATTTCTGATATTCTTATCTTTATAGTTATTCATATTTAAGTTTTCATATTCAGTACGCATTGTCTCTAGGAACTCTGTTGTTCGTAAAAATATTGGGGGAAAACCTGTTTTTAATAAACATTTTAATTCTCTTTTGGTGGAACATGCGGTTAAACTGGGGTCCAAATTTTACGGATTTACTGAAATGGACAGAAGAAAGACGAACTAGCTGTTGGAAATAACATGGAGACCTATATACTTCGAATGCAGCTGGCCGTTATTTGCTAAAGGGGTTTCTGTCGCGACACAAAAATATACGGTCTGTGCGGAAGCTAACTGATACGTCATTCGCAAGAGCCCTTGGATTCACAAAATAACGTATGGATGAGTTATATGATCTTTTAGAACAAGTCTAGGTAACATAGAAGTTTGCAGCTGATCGTATTTTCAATGTGGACGAAACAGGTATGTCTACAGTTCAGAATTAATGTCCCAGAATTATTGCTAGACCCGGTAAAAAGCAAATTGGCACAATGACGCCCGCGGAAAGAGGTTTTTTTATTATTATTATTATTATTATTATTATTATTATTATTATTAAGTATGAGGCTATTTTGTGCCCTTGCTTTAGCCCATTTACTAAGGTGACATACACCATGGTAAATATATTGTTTCCTAACATTTACCTTCCGGCATCGACCCTGCGGTCCTCGTTATAAATTTGTCCTCATCATTATCTTTTTTCATGTATAAAATTTACTTGCAACCTTTTACAGCCTAGTTGCTTTGACATGATGGGTTGGTTTTTTCCAGCACGACCACAATCTAATGTGGTTGTACTGGACTTGATTATATCTAACTTATCCTAATTAACATTTAACTTATAGTTAACCTAAAAACTATTTTACCCTCATTTTTAGGGTGTATGGGTTTATCTTTTCCCATTCTTTGTATTTTTAGCTATTTTTATATCCTTTTTTTTTATTTTTTTTTTCCACTTTTTTCATTTTTTGTCATCATTTTTTATGCCTATTGGCTTTTTTCTAAAAACACTTATATCTACTTATGCTAGTGGCAATGTCTTATTAGTTTTGAATTTTACATTATAGGAATTAATCATGTATATGTAGTCAGCTATTACAGATCTTAAGCTTCAAGGTATTATAATGTTTAGAGAATGGCATCATTAATTAACTTATGGCATTTTCTAAATGGCGTGTTATGCTTGTTAATAATTCCTATAGAGTTGGTACTTTCTGTGTTCATGATTTTATATCTAAAAAATTTATTTGTAGTCTGTATTGCCCTTACCCAAAAAGGACTTATATCCACTATCTCATAGAGGTCTTGATTTCTAATTTCGTATGCTCTTTTATTTAAAATTAACCTTAGTGTACTTTTTTCTACATTTTCCAGTCTGGTTATGTGCGACTTTGCTGCCGCTGACCAGACTGGAACTGCATACTCCATTATACTCCTCATATATGTCTCATACAGTCTTACTTTGAGTTTATTTGACAATGGATTGTTCGGAAGGATATATGGCAGTATGATCTTTTTTGCTACTATAGCCTTCCTGACTGTTTCCTTGATGTGACTGCTAAATGTCAACTTTTTGTCTAGCATTACTCCCAAATATTTGATGTTATTTTCTTCCTCTATAAGTTGGTTGTTCATCCTTAAGTTAATTGGGTTAGGGTTGTTCCTTGTGTTTTGGGTAAAGACAATACATTGAGATTTGTCTACATTAACTTTCAACTTCCAACGGTCGTAATAGCCCGCTAGGATATCCAGATGTCTCTGTAGGTATATTTTAGCTTGGTTTTGATTGGTAGACCTTGAGTAGATGGCCAAGTCGTCAGCGAACAAAGCTAGCTCCGTGTTGTTGCACTTCGGGATATCATTGAGGTTCTCTCATTAGAGTGGTAGCACGTATGAGCCCTGCTGGTATATTGGTGCCGCCAATGATCCTTTTTCCGAGAAAAAACAGACACTCTAATGAGGGCGCACCTTTAGGATCAATAAGCAAAGCACATCCATCTGGATGGATTTAAACTAATTTATTTACAGTGGCGAAATATATAAAACCATCTGAATAGTCACCAGTCTTGCTAATTTTTGACGAGCATTACAGCCGCACAAAAAAATATAGATATTATTGACATGGCAAGGATGATCACGTGTCGCTATTGTCGCTACCCCCCATTGTACCCACAAGGTCCAGCCTTTAGACACATTAATTATGGGTCCTTCAAAGTCATATTATAGTGACGAGGTATGCATATGGCTTCGTGAAAATAATAAGCATTTGACTGCATATGACATTGTCGAATTGTTTGGAAAGGCGTATGGTCAGTATCAAACCGGTGAAATAGCAGCCGACGGTTTTAATATAGGAGGTATCTACATTTTTGACAGGTATGCCTTCTTGTGACGCAGAAAGGTGTTTCAACAGAATTAGAAATACAATACCGGTGGCATTACCAAAGAAGCAAAATTCTAATAGAGGTCGAAAAGCAACAAAACCAACAATTGTCTCTAGTTCTCCATGCAAAAAAGAAGTCGAGGAGGCAGCAAAGAAAACACCAAAAATAAGGGTATGAAATTAACTTTGAATAAGACTACTAAGTTAAGTTAAAAAAGCAGGAAAAAGTAGGCAAGGAAAAAGAAAGCAAAAATCAGAAGGCATAGACACAGATAGTGAGTCTAACGCAAGCTTAAACATTTCGATGTTTTTTCTGCAATGGAAAATTTAGCGAAGATGCAAGGGGAGAGCAGTAGGTGCAATGCCTCACACACTGTGATTGTGCCGAATATGAGGTCGGTACATATGTGTGGGACTACTATAAATAATCTACCTAATTTTCTCTTTTAATAAATATTCGGTTACTTTTTTAACAATGCTTATTTTACCTTTTTAATAAAAAATATTTGCTGCTATTTTGGAATCTTCCGAACTGGCGGTATTCCAAATAAACTGCGTGCTACGTGACAGATATTTTTGAATTTTTTTTTCGTTTCATTAGTGAAAAAATAATTTTAAATTATTTTAAATACTTTGAAATATTCGTATAGCATAGTACGAGTACATGTAGATCTAGGACACGATATTTATTTTAATCAAAATAATCAACATTTAACTTTTTTCGCAATTTTTTTTTGCAATTACTATTCCAAAATACCCTCACTTCCTCTAAGACGTGATCGTTGAAATTCAAGTTGTTACCACTGACGCGCATGATTGCTCACCGCCTCTCCACCCAGCAGCAGCTGGAAATAGCGAATACTCAATTTTCCCCGTGTAACAGCACTATATATTACCTTATGTAATTATATATTCATAAGTTTATCGGGAAGATATTAATCATAGGCATAAAAGCGCTATATTTTCTACTTCCTCCCCGTCCAGTGGGAAAAGCTCCGCGAAGGTATTGTTAAAAAAATACTCAAGGCATTCCCGCAATAGAATGAAAATATAATTTTTAAGATGATTTAATTCTATACTCACAAATCCACCCTTTGGATATAAAGATTTTTGCATACTTTTAATTTTGACGAATAGGCCTCTACGAAGTATGGAAAACTGCGTTAGCAATGGACTGTGATAATAAACTTTAGCGCTCTTATTCCAAAAACAATTTTATATAACTGATTTATCAATATCAATTTTAAAAAGCTAATAAAATTTTAAATTCCAGAAATACTGCATAGGTGCGAAATGAGGTTACGAATTCAAGTATCAAGGGTAAAATGAACTTGCACCATCTATTAAAGTATCCAATGTTGCTGCAGCAGTATTCTGATTTTATTAAAGGCCTTTGATACAGCAACTGAAACATTATGGGTTTGACTAAATGAACGGTACAGGAAGGCGATTCATGATCTTAATTTCTTACCTAAGGGCTTAGTATTATCTTTACTGTTACTTTTACAAATAAATGACTTAGCAAGTGACAATATTATCTTTGTTTGCCGAGGACCGAGGATAGTACAAATTTGAGGTTGGATCTGAGCTTCGAAGTCCACGCGCGCAGATCAGTTAAATAAATATCGCAAATGAATTTTTTCGATAGACATTGGGAAGCTTTTTAATATTGCGTGTAGGTTTATGGATGTAATCATGCTCTATCTGGTCAAATCGAAACTTAAATATCCCACGGCGATTATTTCATTTAAACATTTAATTTATGCGCTTTACTTTACCTTCAGATTTTAAATCATATTTATTTCTTTCCTGCTCCTTAACTCGTTTAAGTTCCATTAAGTCGAGTACTCTTAGAAACTTCTCCGTATCGGCATAAAACTTTTGGGCATCCCCGATTACCAAATATAAGTTAGGTTCAACCATAAGGTTTAAAAAAGCGCAGAAAGAAAAATAGTCAATTATTTCCAAATAATCCTCTTGAGAATATCTCCAGTATATCTTTAAATTTTGGTCGAAGATTGTTGGAGAGAAATCGTACATAGAGTCTAATAAAAGTTTAAAAAGTGGCAAAGTTTCCACATTAAGGCGAATTGTTTGTTTCATGATTATTTCCCAGCAAATACTGCTCACCAAGTTTAGTGTCAGGTCCATTTCTACACTGAAATTTTGAACTTTGTTTCGCAAAAATTATAATTACTATGTCAATCTGTTTAACCTTAAATAATGACAATCATCACGTTATTTAATTCTGTCATTGGTATATAGACATACACCAACAGAAGGCATGGATTAAGACTAATTCATTTTGCACGTGCATGGTTAATTTGTAGTATTATATTATTATTATTATTACAATGATTATTAGAAAATAAGAAAATTATTTAAACTTTAAAATAGCTAACTTTCTGCTAATGTATGATATATGTTAACTTGGACTGGTCATTTCTTCTTGACGAACTCGATATTAAGAATGGTTGTATAATTGTTTTATGACAAATTGCATGAAATTAATAATATATGTGTTATATGCATTTATATTTAATTTTGTTGCGAAGTCTACCCCAAAATGAGTTCCATATTATAACTTGGGAATTTTCTGACTTGTGCCGTCTACAAGTTGGTGGCGCCTTTTAAACACATATCCCTCTCCCCCTTCCCCTACTCACCGGCATTGGAGCTAGGGCACCATTTATACGTCTCGACTGCAGCTCTTTTTGGCCTACACTTCTTTACTTAATTAATTATGGCATCTATACTGAACTGCTCTAACGAACCACAACAAAGCCATCAGAGATGCAAAAAGGAATTTGTTCTAGCCACACCTATATATCTAAGTAGTTATAAGTTTAATTAGTTTATAATTTAGTTATGTTTTCTTATTTAATTCAACTTCATATTTTCCATGCTCAAACAATATATATTATTGTTTAAATATATCGGGTTGCATATATTCGCGATAATAGTTGTTGGACGTATGTTACTTGAAATCCCAAATACGCGCGCACGCACGGAACGTCGCGCGCCACCCGAAGCAGTACGACACATGGTACCATAGAAGTGCGACAGCGAGCTCGACTCGATCCAAAAAACCTAAGACAGCTTCCTCCGAGAAAACCCGCACGTATTTTCCGACATTCTACACGGTGTGTGTTGTAATCGCCGGTGCTGTGATACGTAACTGAAGGGACCTACGGTAAGTTAGCTCCAACAATCCGTACGATCTTTTCAGGGTTTCCAATTCATTCTAAACTCATATAATTTCAATTGTTACGTTCGGTAGCATTCATTTTCAAATGTTACCTTCGGTAACATTTTTGGTCACTATCGTGCCGGATTTTTCAGAAGTTTTAATATTTTTCAATGCGTTTGTTTGAGCATAGAACAATATATTCTAAATACTTGTAAAATAACGATCTAAAATCATTTATTTTAATCGTCCATTTAAATTCGCTAAACGATAGACAGGTTTTTTGTAACTCTTTTTGTTGACACTAAATTCTCCGGCTTGCTTATCGTGCAGCGTTCTAAAATAAATAAAGCGGTTTTTCTTATTTTGTATTAGCGTTCTTAACATATCATTTTGTTGACTACAACGAAAAATTCTCCTTTTTTATCCTCAACTATTGTACTTACTTTGCAGCGTTAACTTTAAAACGCTCTTTACGCCGATATAAACTTAAAATTCAGGTTTTATTCCGTTTACAGTAAAGTCTCGATAATTTAGGCATATCATTGTGCTTGCAGTTAATAATAATAGCAGTGTACCGGGTTGATTCAAATATTATTTCAAATTCTCTAAATCAACTAAATTGAATTCGTCCTTTTCATCTCATCACGTATATTTTTTGTAACTTTGCACACATTGTTCTTTAAAATAATTCAGAATGCCAAACAAAAGCAAACAACTGCGTGCAACGCGGGATCTGT
>MU182395.1:0-17138 GCA_016904865.1 Pissodes strobi | reverse complement strand
AAACTCATATAATTTCAATTGTTACGTTCGGTAGCATTCATTTTCAATTGTTACGTTATGTAACAGAATTCATAGTAAACCTTCTACCGTATCATAACAGATGCACCCGGTAGTGCTAGGATCGATAGAATTCTTTCTAGAGAATTCATTCAGGAGTTAAGATCGCTAGAACGACCTTACTGATCCTTTACGGAATCTGGCATAGAAACGTTACAGCTTCTGGCTAAGACTCATTTCCCAGGAAGTCGAATGATGGGCAGGAGCGTTTTTGGGACCGATCAAATCGGTCAAAAATGGGCGATTGGAATGCCCCCAAGAATATCATTAATGTATCAACAATAATTAAAAGTGCTATTCTATGGTTTTAACCATTTAAATTACCTGGTGAGGACGGAATATTTCCAGCACTGCTACAAAACGGTTTGGAGGTATTAACACCTCTCTTAATTAAACTTTTTAAAGCCAGCCTAGTGAGTAATTATACATCTAACAACTGAACTAAAATCAAAGCGGTGTACATCCCGAAGATAGGACGTAGGGAATCATCACCTAGCTCATGGAGACCAAAAAGTCTAAACTCCTTTCTGTTGAAGTGCATAGCAAAGATACTGGACGTGCACATTAGAACGGGTGGACTTGGTGAATATCCACTAAGAACTAGCACTAAACAACTTTGTCGGGAACAAAACACAAGCGTTAAACGACAGGAGTATTGCAGTGGGTGTGTTCTTAGATATTGAAGGAGCATTTCATAATGCATTACGAAATTCCTTATACACAGTATTAGCTAAAAAAGGGGTTGAAGCACAGATAAGGAACTCGATCGGGGGGAGTATATTAAATTGTAGAGTAGCCACAACAACTATACAGGGGAGGGCTAGAGATTTAGGGCTATTAGGGGATGTATGCATGGTGTGGATGTATCGCCTCTTCTGTGGTATCTCCTGATGAATGGTCTGCTAGCCGTCTTCTCGCTGCGGGATGTGGAGGTGCAGGCATAGGCGGATGATCTAGTAATACTTATAAGAAGCAAATCGCAAAGAACTATCTCAGAAGATCTTCAAGAGGTACTAACTGTGGTCTATGACTGTTTTGAAAGGGAACAACTAACTGTGAACCCGCACAAAACAGTTATAGTGCCGTTCACAAGGAAGTAAAAGCTGGAAAACTTAAGACTACCTCCACTCAAAGGAGAAACTATCGCACCTGCAGACGCATTTGTGGCAAAACATGGGGTTTACACCCAAGCAAATGACCTGGCTATATATTGCGGTCATTAGATTAATGATAACATATGGAACAGTAGCTTGGTACTCTAAAAGGTTACAGAGCTGCGTGAGAAACAAATTATCTACCTTACAAAGACAAGCGTGCTGGCAATTAGTGCCGTCTTCGGTACTACTCCCACGGCAGCGCTTGAGTGTCTTCTAAATCTGCCACCTCTCCAAATAGTACTGGAGAGGGAGGCCAGATGGGCTACGTAAAGATTGACATAGGCGGTGGTCAACAATCCGAAGACGATCATCATGGTGCTCAACAAGCTGAAAAACGCTAAAGGGCGGGATAGTCTGTTGGGTCTACCATCAGATGTTATGCCAACTAAAACTAACTATTGCCCTGCCTCTGACGTCCTCATACCAGAGGAACGAAGGAGCAAAAAAAATCGGAACATCTGAGAACAACAGAGAACGGCTCCAAGACCAATGATGGCACAGGAGCCGCAGCATGGAATAAAAATGGTTGCAGCATGCAACCATTTTTCAGGCTGAAGTTCAAGTCATTGATGTGTATGGATACGAATAATTAATTAACTTAACTTTATTCACTCTCGGTTTCTTCCTATCTGAGGTGAAACTAATAAAATAAAATTAGAAGTCAGCTATCTTCTAATAAAATAAAATGAGAAGTTATCTTCTAATTGTATTTTATTAGTTTGGGTTTGAGCACGGCGGTAAACAAAATCTTGAAGTAGTAAATAATGTAATAATTTTTAGACAAATAAGCAAACAGCAATTTTGATAGTTCAAATATCTATCATATCATAAAGTGATTCCAAAACACAGTAATAAAAATAAAAATAATGCTAATAAGATGACAATAATTTTATTCAAAATTAGTTTGATCTAAACTAATAAAATTTTCCTCATGTGGGAAATACTGCCTTTTTTATTGTGGCGTATATGCTAAATAGTAATAGACATTGAAAAAAACTCGCACATCCATTTTTTTGTGGCATTTATCTGAACAAATGAATGGCGCAAATGCAATTAAATATCTACCAAAATTCGAGGCAAGCAAAAATCGTAAATTTAACTCTTATTGATGGACAATACATGCTGTTTTTGGCATGTCAAAATTGACAATGAATAATTTATCTATAGCAACTGAACACAATCAAAAATTTCTCTTCAACAAAAATTGTTTTTCCATTCAGTTCTCCCCGACAAATAATCTCTTTTTAGTTTTACATCAAACATGTCACGCATTATTCGCACAATAGAACAGCAATATGTCGAAACATTCATATCACGGCGAAACAACACGTTGGATTGCATCACGTTCAATTTTCAGCGGAACAATCTATTAGAATAGCGGTTTTGTATTTTTACGCAGGCAATTTGTTTGCCAACTGGATGGGAATTCGCATTTTAATTCCCTGGATCGTTTATACTGTCAGAAAATTATTCTGCTTTCATTTAATTTGAGTTGAGAGTTTTTAAATATGGATCACCATGTATATCAGTTTTTACTACACTGCAACTTGGGAATCTTGAACTAATATTTCAGGAAACAAATTTCTTGATTTTTCTACATCCAAAATTTGCCAAAAGTAATATGAAAGTATTATTGCCTGAATAGAAAATATTAGAACAGAATATTTTAATACATTGCTTGGCGAGAGAGCTTATAAAACTTATTTTGCTATTGCTCATAATGATATTCTAATTTTGACCTTATATCTCTCTAGAATTGAAAGATTAATCGAATACCTACTTACCTCTATAAAGATTAATCGTAATTTTCCGAGCTTGTCTTCCGATATGATTACATTGTAGTTTCTGAATCACCATACCCATCGATACGTTTTTAAAGCATAAAGTTTTTTTCCTCAACCCGAGTCTGCTATCGCACTTCGATGCTTACTCATTCTGTTTTAGAGCAAAATTGCCCGCCTAAGGGGCATGTGGTTGGGAGGGTTGTAATCATATCGGAAGACAAGCTCGGAAAATTACGATTAATCTTCATACAGGTAAGTAGGTATTCGATTAATCTTTCAATTTTCCATCGCTTGTCTTCCGATATGATGATTACATTGTAGCTGTTTAAAGCTAGATGGTGCAATTTTGCATTATTCTACCTTCAATCCTGAGAATACCACAAAAACACAATTAAGGCAGCAAAGTCGTTCAATTCAACTCTATTTTAAGTATGAGAAAAAAAAATCAATGAAAATTCTATCCCATAAATTCCTTAACCACTTAAAAATTAAGGGTACCTATTCTAGATAAATAAACATATTTTATAATATAATATATTATTGATATACAATCAGAGCAAAACAAATGTAATAAATTGAACCTTAGGCAACGAAATACTTAAAAGGCTACCTACTAGGGCTAAGATATACCCAAATTTAAAATTGTATTGGCAGATATGTCACTGGGCGTACCTAGAGGTCGAGTATAGAATCTGAAGAAAGTGTCAGAATTTTAGGACTCCACCCTGCTATATTCTTAATGACATTTAGGTTTACGTCAAACTTAAAGGCTGCTCACGTGCTGGCGTGTCTTACACTATATCCGGTAAACACGTCAACGTTCATTCCATACCATTGTTTATTAAAATTAAGTTGATCCACCTACTCAAGGTTTGAGTTATTGCGTGGTGATGTGGTTTTTTTTTTTTTTTTTTTTTTTGAGAGTTAAGAATAGGGATGTATAATTGGAACGAATGTGCACGGTGACTTTAATGCACTGTTTTATAGAATTTGCGACATATAATAGGTAACTCTGATTTTTGAAAATACGAAAAATGGGCTGGCTTTTATAGGGAGAATTTTTTCCGAAATCTTCAATTTTGACTGTAGAGTCTCTAATATTGTCGATCGTAATTTTGGTTAATATTTGGATCCGATGTGCTGAACTTAGTGCCATAAGTGTTTAGTGTTACCGTTTTCTTTTTAGTTTATCAAGTGATAGAGATTGTAAAGGGTAAAGTGTTGATACATAGAGTAATACAGGTTCAACGTTCCATGTAAAATCGTATTTAGGTTTAGGGGACTTTAACTTGTAGCCTCCCTTCAAAAATCTTTTTATTATATTTTAATCCCTATTAGGCGGTGAAACATAAAGTTAAGAGCTGATCTATAGGTAATTATCAAGACGTCAGAAGCTCCTTTGTTTATTTCGCGAACTAAAAAGTCCAGATAAATGTTTAAATTATAAGTAAAGACATCGAAATTTTGCTGTTACAGAAATTATAATACCTACTTATTAAAACAAGCGTTGTATGTTAAATATTAATTAACAATTTGTTTTAATAAAAATATTTATAGGTACGCCTATGTTATTACTATTAAGTTAGCAACAGTTTAGACAGTAGGATAACGTTGACAGTGTTGTTGTTAGATATATTTTATATATCGTTGCAATATTATAAATACATAAAGTAAAAATACTAAAAGCCGGTGTTTTATCAACACAGAACAAGCAAAAACCAATTTTAAAATCACAACATTGTACTGTTTCCAAGTTCCTTCTGAGATGGATGCAAACATTATTGGGATGGCGTGACCGAAAATGCTTCTTTGGAGGTTGAATCCGGAAACCAGGAACAGGCATTTTACATTAAAATAAGTTGCAAATAAATCTAACCCCTTATTATTTTCTGATATACCTGCTTGTTTAGTTCGTATTCTGTTTCAATGGAAGTTTGTCTTGATGCCTTGTCGGTTCCGTTTTTCTTTTGAAGCGATATAAGGTGCGAAGAGTTTGGGTTAGCGAAGAGTTTTGTTCACGCCAGTCTAAAATTTGAAAGATTATATTGGTTAAGTTGCGATATTTTACGCTTTCCCCACGATTAATGCAGGATATTGCCGTCTTATTATCGATTCTAAGTAAGACTCTAATATTTCCATTTGATTTAGTAGGTAAATAATTGTAAGCCATGACAAGCAGCTTTAACTTCAAGGTAATTAATATGGTTAGACTTGTCGGCTTCTTCCCAAAACTCGCGACATTTTTGGCCGTTACAATAGGCACCCCAGCCTGTAGGAGACTCAGACGCATAAAAAAAACAAAATTCCAATGAAAACGTACTAGGCTTCATATTTACAGTATATTCTTGATTGTCTATCCACTAGCTAATAATTTGCTTTGTATCTTTTGAAATTAATATTCTGTCATGTACGACTTTCCTTTTAAGGCCTTACATTTTGCGTGACTTTGTCTTTTGATACTATGACGACTCTGAACGTCAGGAGTCACTGCTACCAAAACACCAATAATTTTTGCAAAATCTCGAATCGTAGTAACTGACTTGTTAATAAATTTTTTAATTGCCTCTTTTATTGAATTCCTTTTCTTAAGAGGTAAAGAAACGGTCGAGGAAAAGGTCCTCTGAATTAAGTCATAAGTAAATCCTAGGTAAGTTATTTTTATGATGGTATTAACTGACTTTTTCTGTATTTATAATAATTCCTAAATCATTTAGGAGCATTATACACATTGCAAAACAGTAAAGTGCATCAGCCAAGCCTGACAAATGGTTGGTGTTGTTAGCCCAATTGGTGTTGTAGGAACCTTTGCATAAAATTAAATTTGCACACAATAATATTTAGTCAAATAACTAACACCCTGTAAAGTATACAGCTGTTTTACAAACAAGAGTCTTCAGGAGATAATTTAGTCAAAACAATTTATACCCTGTAAAGTATGCAGCTATTTTGCAAAAAACGACCATATTAAAATATATACTGTTGGCTCACAGCCTTTTAATCGCTTAAGTGATGATAGAATTTAGTGAATAGCCCACGGCTATCCCTCAGAAAGTATGGCCCATGGCGTTAATGCCAAATATGTTTTGCCATAACATCCTGTAAAGTATGCAGCTATGTTGCAGACAATAGTCTGCGGGTGATATTTTAGTCAAAACAGCTAACAGGCTGTAAAGTACACAGCTATTTTGCAGGCAATAGTCTGCGGGTGATATTTTAGTCAAAACAACTAACACCCTGTAAAATATACAGCTATTTTGCAGAAAATAAGGAGTCAGTCCATGATAGCAATTTTAATTAAATAGGTCCATGACCATACTAGAAATATGTACTGTTTTTTGTCCCTATTGGAATTGATTATTGCTGCATAAACAGGGGAAATATTATACACACAAAAAGTATCTGATTATCATTTGGCGGTTACAAGTTTGGAGTTGGCATATTAAACGATTACTTCTTAGAAAGTCAATAGCCAGCTTTTAGTGGAGAAGTCGAATAGTTAGGTCCTCGACTCTAGGCTTAGTCAATTAATAATTTATAATAAAAATAATATTAATTTTTATTTTTTTTTGTATTGCGAAGCCCTCGGCCTAAACCTATTCTTTTTCTATGCCCTCGGCAAGAATTTTTCGATTGAGTGCTATTTTGTATAATATGCAAATTATAATACCCTCGGCCTATGCACAATCTAACTCAATCTAACCAACTCTTTGTTAGAAAGTCGAATAGTTAGGTCCTCGGCCCTAGGCTTAATCAATTAATAATTTATAATGAAAATAATATTAAGAATTTTTTGTATTGTGAAGCCCTCGGCCTAAATCTATTCTTTTTCTATGCCCTCGGCAAGAATTTTTCGATTGAGTGCTCTTTTGTATAATATGCAAATTATAAGGCCCTCGGCCTACGCACTATATAACTCAATCTGGCCAACTCTTTGTGGGGAAGCCGAATAGTTAGGTCCTCGACCCTAGGCTTAATCAATTAATAATTTATAATAAAAATGATATTAATTTTTTTTTGTATTGCGAAGTTCTCGACCTAAACCTATTCTTTTTCTATGCCCTCGGCAAGAATTTTTCTATTGAGTGCTATTTGTATGCAGATTATAAGGCCCGCGGCCTATGCACTATCTAACTCAATCTAACCAACTCTTTGTGGGGAAGTCAAATATTTAGGTCCTCGACCGTAAGCTTAACTAATTAATAATTTATAATAAGAATAATAAGAATAATAATAACAATTTTTTGTCTTGCGAAGCCCTCGGCCGGGACGTATTCTTTTTCTATTGCCCTCGGCAAGAAAAGAAAAATTGATCGAGTGCTATTCGTACGCAAATTACAAGGCCCTCGGCCTATGTATTTTAATTTCTATTTCTCTTGGTTAGATCAACGTATTGTGCCTTACTGAAAAACTGTATGAATATGAATTTAATAAGCCCTCGGCTGTTATGCAAGGTTTTTTAATTATTCTAATTACTTAAAATAGTCTAGTTGTAATTAGTGAGCTTACGTAAACAAATGAAAGACCGAAAATAAAAACTAATTATGTTCTACTAAATGAAATCCAGCTATTTTATTTTTAATCTCATGTCTAAACTTTACATTTCACGTACTCGGTACAGACTACTTCTTTTACCTCTCTATACCCTAGCTAATCTGGCCCCGGGGCCTACTACTTTTTGCACTACTCAGTTTTTTGGTGTTCGTGAAACCCGATATTATACTTGTTTTTTTTTTGTGACAACAAACCGCCCACATAGCAGTCTCTTAATTTAGCCACAAACATTTGTATTATATATATTATTTTTTAACAAAACCTAATCTTACACAAACCTCAATACAACTTATCAACTGTACATTGTATCATTGTACGTAGATATTTGGCCCTCGGCCTACTATACAGGGTGCTACAAATTCGTTTCTTTGTATGGGTATCTCGAAAACCGTAAGAGATATGAGGTCGGTTAATTTGGGGCAAAGTTGCGCAATTTAAGGGTGATTGACAAGCCGTCGAGAAATTTAAAAAATTCCGTCTACTTCCGGAGATATCCGTAAAATACCGAAAATCATCTATTTTATTTTTATTTTTTCCTGCCTTTGTTTGAAGAGATAAAGTAAAATAAATGTCACATTCTCACTGCCACTTTTTCTCCTCTACAAGCTGGCGGTATCAAATTTTAAATCCGACGTTTCGCTTTCGGGCCCCCTTCATCAACTTATTTTTTTTAAATACGGACCTGGATTTTTTATCTAATTTTTAAAAAGCCTTTGGTCTCCCAAAACCAACGATGTATCACACTTGTCCGATAGTGGTAACAAATATTGTCATAAGTGAAATCGGGTCAGAAAAGATCGCCCCATCTCTGTCTAACACATTATCTCTTATGGAAAAAATCTAGATTTGTTGATTTATTGATAAGTGCGATACATCGTTGGTTTTAGGAGACCAAAGGCTTTTTAAAAAGTAGATAAAAATTCCAGGTCCGTATTTAAAAAAATGAAGTTGATGAAGGGGGCTCAAAAGCGAAACGTCGGATATAAAATTTGATAACGCCAGCTTGTAGAGGAGAAAAAGTGGCAATTAAAATGTGACATTTATTTTACTTTATCTCTTCAAACAAAGGCAGGAAAAAGTAAAAATTAAATAGATGATTTTCGGTTTTTTACGGATATCTCCGGAAGTAGACGGAATTTTCTAAATTTCTCGACAGCATGTCAATCACCCTTAAATTGCGCAACTTTGCCCCAATTTAACCGACCTCGTATCTCTTACGGTTTTCGAGATACCCATACAAAGAAACGAATTTGTAGCACCCTGTATAGGAAATTGATAAACAAGCATAAACGAACCCCAAAACAACTAATCAACGACCATTTATTGTTCGTAAATATTAGGCCATCGGACTAGTTCTATATAGACAATTTATTAACACTTACTTGAGGAACTGGACAATATATTTTCCCTTCTTTTCGTCATTTTATTTCACAAACACAAAACAAAACACGATTTTTGAACGTATTCGAAGGATACGTAAAACAGAATGAGTAAGCATCGAAGTGCGAAAGCAGACTCGGGTTGAGGATAAAAAACTTTATGCTTTAAAAACGTATCGATGGGTATGGTGATTCAGAAACTACAATGCAATCATATCGGAAGACAAGCGATGGAAAATTTTTATTTTGCTATCAGGAAATGCAATTTTTGGGTTAACATAATCTGATCATTTACTCAGCTACTCACAGCCATGAAGAATGTATTCGCCGTTTTGGGGTTTCAAATTGTTCTCAGTTTCTTTTTTAACTCTTAGAATTTGTTAGGGATAGATTTTTAACTGGATTGATATAACATAATAAAAAGTCGAGCATTTTCTACTCTTTGGTGAATTGTTATTTATATATATTTATTCAATTATTTTCATTAGTTTTCTATGATTAGTTTGGATTACTTTGGTTTGGAATTTTTGCATTAAGGCGTGTATTCGCCAAAAAAGCGAGCTTTGTTCGTGTATATCTGCTCGTGTTCGCGCGACATGTTGCCATTTCGTCCATACCAGAGCAAATATATTCAGGTTCGCAGTTGATCAATTTCTATTATTTTCTGCGAGCGTATTAAATATAGCTGACTAGGAGAAATTATTGTTAGCTAGTGCTGCTTTCGTTGTACTCAGTTTACTGAAAAAAAAATGGAAACAAAACGATTTTGGCAAGCAGCTATAGGCAAAAAGAGGCACAAGTATAGTGTCGGTAGTATATTGCGGGTTTAAAAAGTGGAACATGACTACAGAATGTTCCAGAATTTTTGCAGAATGACCCCTGAGCTAAAACTTCGCTGGAACTTGTGGAACCAAAAATAATGAAATATTATACAGGCTACTGCAGAGCTAGTCCTGTGGCAGAAAGACTTACTGCAGCTCTAAGATTTCTGGCACCAGGCGACTCATAAATCAACAACAAGTTATAATAATATCAAAAATAGTACCAGAATTTTGTGAGGCCATTATTGAAGCATCGCATGACGATGAAAAAACAAGTACTTATTAAGTATGCTCCCAATTCATCTTTATTTAATGCGACAAAACTTAAAAGCAATGAATACATTTTCAGGTTTTACTTTTGTTTTTGAAATTTTTGTTGGGGAGAAAAATTATTTGCGTTTTAAGATAGTTTTTCCATTATCAGCATTGCTTTCATTTGTTACAGTTTTTTTTTGGGAGTAATTTAAACCTTCACATTTATTATTTCTAATGTCCGGAATAGTGGGACAATGCCCACACAACTTTCAATTTCATTACTGCCAATAATCGCTTAATCGAGCAGGTATCGTTGCACGGTCCTACTCTGACCCGCTTTTCTACGGTTTCGCCTGACGCCAAAGAACAATCGATATCCGTAGCTCGATTCAGGTGGGCTGCGCGATATCATTTTAGCCCAATGTTTATGGTGCCAGAGTCAATTGTCATTTATGGAAATTGACTTTCACTTTCAAGTTAGGATTTAAAAAAAAATGACGGCAGGAAATAGGAAGCTGCTTTTTTGTGTACAGTGAATATTATAAATTAAAAAGAGACAACGTGAACAGGGGGTCTTTTCTTTGTGCTAGATCGCAAACGATGTGAGGCCGCCTGAGTGACAGAAGAACATTTATATATAATATATATAGTTTGTGACCAGTTAATAGGATAAATTGTCACCAGGGAAAAATTCTGTCTGGATCTGGTTTGGGTTTTTTGGGAAATCTGGACAGGATAACCTTAAGGGGGATATAAGGCATTTCACATGCCAACGTGGCAAACGGGCACTGTAAGTTCAGCACAAAAGAGAACCACGTTTCTTGGAGCCCTTCATTGTTGAGAAGGTAAATACTTTGGTTCTTATATTTGTAATTTGTACCGAGCAACACTATCAATAATCTTGTTACTATTTTAAACTGCCTATAAGATAATAAGCTAAATTCCATTTAGAACAGTATTCTGTTCAACGTCAGTTTTTGAAAGGCCGTGCTGAATAGTCTTACAGGTTTATTTTTATTACTTTAGTGACTCTGTTATGTCTCGGAAGACTGCTGATGTTTTGTTTTTCAAGAATTACTCTGTATAGCTTACTTCTTTTAACATCTTGCTCGAACATGATGAAACCAACTTAGGGTTCTTAGGGACTCAAATACATATTTCACCTTTCTTGTCACTACTTTATTAAAGGCTAAGTTATGATTTTCGTTTTGAGTGGCCCATTGTATATATAATGTTTTAATAATCATTTAGTTTTGTTAGTTTAAGTCAGCATACTGTGTATGCTATGTTAAATTAGAAGAAGCTTTTACTCTTTTAGAATAATGGAGCTGTACATAAGTAATTTAATTGTAACTTTTGTGACTGGGCAGCTCCGTGTAACTTGGAACTAACTGTTTCAAGTTACTAATTAGTGTGTTTGGATTTTGTAGGGTTCAATTTACGGACTTCAATTTAAAGGCTACTTTGAGCCGAACTAGTGTATTGCTGCTACAGCCAGTCAAGTTAGAAGTTTACCACTGCTACGTTGAGCCATTGTGGCACTGCTGCGAGGCAGTGTGACCGACTAAGTGTATATGTGAGCTTATTCAGCACAAAGAACACCTGGCAATAAAGCTAAATTAGGTTAAGTTAGGTTTAAGTCTTTCCTTTCTTCCTTCCTCTTTTCTCTTGCTTTACCTTCTTTTTTGTATTAATGAAATAATAAACGGTAGAGCCGATTTGACTATATTACTACTTTTATTTTGAGACTCATCTGAATTGGTTTGACTTGAAGTGTTCGAGGCGATCTTTTATTTCCAATTTCTTTCAGGTAAATGAAATCCGGTGGCGCTCAATAATTAGTCAATTTTGTTACCTCAGTTGCAATCAAGTGTATGTTTTCTTATTAATTAATATTATTAATCTATTATTAATAACCGAGAACACTTCAGGTCAGTCACATATTTGAATTTCAGCAGTGAGCCTATACAACTGAACCTCCCCCTGAGTAGCTAAGCCGAGCTATTGTGCCTATGGTTGTTTCTTTGTAAAAAGTGACAACATCTGGAGATGGTAATAACGCAAAAAACTTATCAATTGAATTAGTCTATAGGGCTGTCAGTTCTATTCAACAGTCAAATTCATTCAGTCTTATTTTATCTAGATTCATTTAAGTTCTGTCTAACATAAAAGTATAATCACTTTGTTATCAATAATAGTAAAAGATGCGCTTTCTTTTAATGTAACTCTGGCATAACATAGGCTTAATGCAATAAAACATTACAATATAACGAAAGTAAACATAACACATTGCTGTTCGTTTCATTCAAGTCCCTGTTTACTCTGTGAGTGTTGTCCTCTATATCTTCGTCTTCGGGCATTTCTACCTCTACGAGCATCTTCGTTTTTATTTCTATTTTGGCAATATGGGTCCGAAGGATTCCACAAAACCGGCCGAATTTAATTTAAAATGTAAATATAATTAAAACTACCCGGCCCGGCAAAGTTGCATGTAGCAGAAGCGATCGAAGCACAAGCACTTTTACTCACTTCTGCCAGAGATAATATCGAGTGAGTAGAGTCAGTCACTCAGCAAAATTGTTTTGACGTTTTTGCATCAAACGCAAAAGTCGCCGCACACCTGCAGCACGGTATAAATCAGCGACAGTTTATCGGGAGAGATTCAAAAAGTATTCGCTGCTGCAAAATTATTTCCTCGGATATTATTTCAACGTGACCCGATAGTACACAATCTCAGGGCGTTTATACACTAACTGTATACTGTCCCTCGTAGCCGAGCTACCGTTAGTCACGAACCAGATTGATCCGGAGTCGCTTCGATGCCAAACACTGTCGGCAAAATTGCAGATTTGTCTCCAGTAAATCTACCGTGTATTTATTTATACCGTGCTTCTGGGGAGAGTGAGCCTAAGTCAACAAGTCAAATATTTGGGAGTTATTTTAGACAGTAAATTGACGTGGAAGGCACACGTTGAACAGGTGGTGAATAAGACAACCGCGATTATGTGGCAACTAAGGAGAACGGTAGGTAGGAAGTGGGGTTTACAACCTTACATCCTCCAGTGGCTGTACACTGTTGTGATAGGACCGAGAATTTCCTACGGATCCGTGGTCTGGTGGCCAGCGGTGGCCAGAGCCACTAATGCCCACAAACTGGCCAGACTGCAAAGGCTGGCTTGTTTGGGTATTACCGGAGCATTGAGAACAACTCCCGGAGCAGCACTGAACTTCATCCTGGGGCGGCCGGACCTCCCGATCTGGATTGAGAGAGAGGCGATGGCGGCTCACAAAAGGATGATCGACAGTGGCCTATGGCGAACGGACTACACAGGGAAAGGCCATACGACTATTGCCGCCAAAATGAGTAGGGATCTACCCATCATTGCGACCAAAGGCAATATTCCAGATGGTAGATTAAGACTGAGAAGGAATTTCAAAGTGGAAATTCCATCAAGGGAAGAGTGGCTGTCAGGCCAGGTACGTACGCCCAGCGGCGTACACGCATGGTACACTGACGGCTGATGGATGGCTAATACACAGTCACCCGAAGCCGGTGTATACCTAGACAACACTAAATCAGGAGAAAGCACTTCGCTGGGGAGATATGCCACTGCTTTCCAGGCGGAGGTGTTTGCTATTTTGGAAGTAGCAACCAAGGCGGAGGTAACAGAAGGTGTAGAGAGTTTATATATTTACTCGAACAGTCAAGCCGCACTCAGGGCGATCCAAAGACCCAGGGCAAGCCGTAAGCTAGTTCAGGAATGTAGAGACGCCCTAGACAGATTGGCTGTGCGCAAGGAAGTAAGACTCAGCTGGGTTCCAGGGCACAGTGGCATCGAGGGCAACGAACGGGCCGATGCATTGGCAAGACAAGGCTCAATGAGCCACCTCGTCGGTCCAGAACCTGGTCTGGGCTTAAGTAAAAGGCAAATCTCTCTGGAACTAAATAACTGGGCCTGGAACAAGACAAAGCACAATTGGAGAGGAAAGGAAGGATGCAGACAAGCCAAGGAAATGATTCTAAATCCTGACGGATCCAGAGCAAGGCGACTGCTAAAAAAGAGCCGAGGGGACATCAGGAACTTGGTAGGTATTCTGACTGGGCATGGAAGCCTAAACAGACATCTGCACCTTATCGGCGTGATGGACAGCCCACTCTGCCCGAACTGCGGGACAGGGGAGGAGTCCTCATACCACTATATAGGAATTTGTGATAGGTGGAGTCGCCTAAGGAGGAAGATACTGGGAGCACCAACACTTGCTCGGGAAGATCTAAAGGATCTGGACTGGGAGGACGTCCTCACTTTTATCAAGATGGGCCGTTTCGGTGCGGGCCGTGTGTTGGAAGTAGCCAGGTAGGGGAGGGCGGATCGGGGATGGTGAAAAGGGACTTATAGGCCTACTTACCGGGCTTCGGCCCCCCACCCTTACTACCACTACCACTACTACTACTGGGGAGTGGAATTACGACCAGCAGATTGAAGTACGAGCACTTTTACGCACTTCTGGGGAGTGGAATTCCGTGCCATTTAGGAATTAGGTGCCATTTAAGACTAGCTTTAATTTTTAGCTTAACCTCAACTGCTCTTTAAAAAAACGAAGAAACACAATTTTAGCCTTACTTTTACAAATCGCTACAGCTTCAAAACGAATTGGCCGATTATTACGAGCCTTTCGGGACCTGAAAGGTCGTTTCATTGTGATTTCACGACAAAGTGCCGCTTTGCGCTAGCAAGAATATTTGGATATTATACTGGGCTGAGAAGAAAGTAGTTCAAAAATTGGAAAAAGTTAAAGCTGTTGCATTTGTGTCACTATTTGTTCTTTGTATTACAAAATAGGCACGATGTGAAGGTCAAGTCTATATCACGAGACGTTTTAATCAGTTTTTTAGTTGAAGCCTTCTGACAAAAAATATAAATTTTCAGCATCATTTTAAAATTGCTGTAGTTTGTAAATAAAGTGACGGATCCTGACAACCTCTTCAGATGCTGAAAAATCGTTCCATTAAGGCTTCATCTGAGAAAACCGTTTTGCCTTGGCAAGGACATTTATATATTTTATAGAGTGGAGAAGAAAGCAGGACAGAAATTGAAGAAGCGTAACTTATTTTCCCTTATTTTTTTTATGGCAGTGGCACACACACACACTAAAGGGAGATCGTATGGCACTCGATGAGTGGTGTGTGTGCGCAGATGTTGATTGATCCGGTTCCAGTTGCAGGTGGTAATTAGGGGGAAACAGATGTCCTGGGAGCAAGTTCCACAGTGATGCAGTGTGCCAGATAAAGGAGTCCTTGTAAAGCGACGTTCTAGGTGTTTCTAGTTGTACGACGAACTGGTGAGCTCTAGCCGTCTGTCGCGGCTGTCAGACAGGTAAACGTGGCTGTTTGAGCTTTTGCAGCATTAAATTGAACCAAATTTCTCCAGATCTTGATCAGTTGTTGCAATTTGCTCCCGTCTGCAGTGATAAGCCTCAGTTGCTGGTAAAGGTTTTTCTGATTTAAATTGGGAGATAAGAGTACTGTCATCTGCAAAACTGTAAACAGGATTATTGGTTTTGGTTAATATAGATAAGGAACAGAGTTAGTGAAAGTATTGCACCCTGTGGTACACCCGCATTTATGGTGAATGTGTCTGAGATGTGTCCATCAATTGCAACGTGCAGAGATCATTTCTTAAGGAAACTGGAAAGGTAGCTGCAAATAGACGCTGGCAGTCTGAAAGACGGCAGTTTGTTGAGCAATCCGTCATGCCAAACTCTGTCGAATGCCTTTGAAATATCAAACGCAATCGTTCGAGATTCTCCGTAGCCCTCCCTCATATATGAGTGACATAGGCCAATATATCTCCTGTGGATCTTTGTTTGCGGAAGCCGTATTGGTTATCGCTAATTATTCTGTTGGTCTCGAGGTACTTCAGTAGTTGCTGATTGACTACACGTTCCATGACTTTAGAGGCTACTGGCAGCAAGGCAATAGGACGATAGTTTGATGGCGTGGTTTTCTTGCCTTTTTTGGTATAGGTTGCACTCGAGCGACTTTCCAAGAAGATAGAACTCCTTTCGGTAAGACAGAGAAAAAATTCGGTGCTGATGTCTTCTGCGTATCCAGCCCGTTCTTTGAGGATTTTACGAATGTCACGGTGGTGAAACCTAACTTCTGCCATGGTAGTGCTGATGTTGGATATGGTGGGGAAATCCTTGCCTTGGGGGATGTTTAAGGTAGAGTGCGATTAAAACATTTCGGCAAGCATGTTTGCTTTTTGCTTAGCTGTAGTCGCCGTGACCGCGTCACGTTTTCATTAGTACACTCGTCAACGAAAGTATTGAACTCGCCATCCAACTGAGTTGTAGAATGTAATAAATATTTGATGTCTCTGTACTAGCTTGAAGAATTCTCCAACGAAAAATGATAAACCACTGGTTTTTAGCATTTTTTGAATTAACATTTTATAGGCAATGCAGACAAAGGGGTAAAACTAAAACGAAGACACTCGCAAAAACGACAGAAAACGGATCAAAACAGAAACCTAGTGTTGCCATCTCTACTTCTTATTAATTTACTGAAGCTTAGATGCATTTCAATTAGGGGGTTATTATTGTATCTTGAGTTAAAATTTTCCACTCGTCTCGAGCGGCAATTATGAGCTCCTGGTGGTTTCTTGGCGGAATAATTATTTGATTTCTAGATCCGAAACACGTTCTATTGAATTAATGTTTGTGACCATGGGGGCCAGTCCAAACGAGCAATATCACCCTCATCTAGAACATTTTGGATATTCCTGGCTCTGTGGGGGGGCATTATGTCCGACATTGTGACAACATGCGGATTGTTGTCTTAGTGGATTCTAAACCTAATAACATGTTCCATATAAAATGAGCATTATTATTATTTGTGGTATATGAATAACCTCTGTATGACCGTTGTAGATGCCTTGTCAAAATATTTTGGTACCTCCTTCATATGGAGCAAATGCAAGACCTGTATTTAACTTGTTTTGTCTTCCTGGCTTCCTACAACCCTTTTCCAATTATCATCACCGAGTAATCCGGTTCTGATCTTATCTAATACTAAAACAGAGTTTTATCCACAATACCGAAACAGAATATTTGCACTCGACGCGCGTTTCGCTA
>MU182394.1:341488-352396 GCA_016904865.1 Pissodes strobi | reverse complement strand
ATATCAATACGACACAGAAAGAAATAAAACATGCAATCTAATACGACGCTGCAAATACCAATAACACGCCAATACGATTATGTAGAAAGATTACAAGTAACCTAAACTTGTCTTTTCTGGTCTCTGCCGATATCATATCCGCTTGTAGGCTGCTGCCAGGCGCCTTGTGGCCCATAAACCTCTTAGTGGTATTTGAGGTAATGCTCCTACCTCTGTGGCTGCAGTCAGTACAAGACAAAACAATCAACCGTACTGACTGATAGCTAGCAACTTGGATAGCTACTTAATCTCGTTCTAAGTAAAAACTTGCTCCAAATAAAAATTTGCTCCAAATAAAAACCCTAAAAGAGAAGAAGCACTCTCCTACTGCAATTTTAGACCGCCTCCTCTTTTGGAACACTCTACACACAAAGGCCATAAATATAGCCAATATCATATCACCCAATAGGTGATTGACATAATAAAATGCCCTAAGGAAAACCTAAACAATATATCCCCTGTTTTACTTTAATTTGCTCTTTTAACAATTGAACCCCTAGGCAAGAACCAAGAATCGAGTTTGTGCATTTATGCACTTGATATTAAATCATTCACTGAGCTGATTTAATACTTTAAAAATGTATTAAAAATTATATACAACCTATATCCTATTATACAATACGAGTTCCCATAAAGACAAATGATTCAACGATAAGTGATTGACTGCAACATGGTACCGAGGACTGTATCATGAATCACTATTCAATACGCTTTATTTCCCCTAAATATTACTTAAAAATAATGAGTATAATAAAGTTATGTTATGCCTGTTCCAGACCCAAGTTATCTTAAGCTCGATGATATTGCATCATATAGGTAACAAGTACATACATTGATAAATTTCGATCAAGATTCAATAATAATAACACTTTCTATATAGCAGTATTGTGCAGTACATTCAATCCCTTCTGAGAACCGTTAAAAAACTATAATTTAGTGATTTACATCATGATTAAAGAAATTCCCTGTACAGAAAATAAATGAGTATGTACAAAATGTAAGATATATAATAATATATTTACTTACCTAGATACGTAGGGTTTTTGATGGTGATGACGAATGGGAGCAAGGCTTCTCCTACAGGCACCCCTTGAGGAAGGAAACGGCGTATTTTGTTACCAAAAAGAAATTTTGACTTCAGACCAAAATCCAACAAATCCAGTCAATTAATTCATTCTACCAAACGGGTAACTGCCGATTTCTCTAGTTTGAAATAAGATTATCCCCGAAAGGCGAATTAGAAATTCTTAAACTTTTAATCAGGTGTACGCACTACCTCCTCTTTGGAGGGTTTACCAAGACAGAGAACGAGGTCATGGCCAGATCGTCCACCTCGAACGCCAAGTTTAATGTTTAAAGGTCAGAAAAATTCAATTCAACCAATAGGCCAGCTTTAAATTGTCCTGCGACACACGTAAAATACAACAAGATGGTTGCTACCAAATTTAATAACATCTTCAATATGCAAAAACGTACCTAAGTCTGTATGATATTATATCTTGCTGGCACGACAAAGAACACCGGCGATAAAATCATCAATCGCAATGACTAATGACACAGAAACTACTTCATTCCTTGCCAGCCTACATAAAGCGAAAGCAGAAAACAGACAAGCTGATGGTAGCATATCAATAAATTATGTTGTTTCTTGTTGGCTTGGTCCGCAAACCCATCAAAATCGCACGAGGATCGCTGGCAACATTCCAAGAGTAATAGGCAACCAATAATTATTATTGTCATCTGACTTTTGAAGGTTATATCAGAAATAAACATTGACTGAATTTTTTACTTTTCCTATTAAATATCGAAACAAACCCAGGAAAATAACCGACAAATTCCGAAATCAATATTTCTGACATCCATGAGAATGTTTTAACGCATATTATCACCGAGAAGGTGATTATTTGGGAAGGTAAGAGAATTATTGAATGTTTTGAAATGCACTGCTATAAATGCCTCCTATAACTGTGAATGTTTTCTCGATAGCGATGGCCAGCATACAGTATGCTTTATAGATTGATTATATGCTAAGCCAGTGAAAATGTTCATAAAGCCCGATCGATCCTATCCAACAAACCGAGAAAATCAAGTTACGTATACGACTACCGAACTCTCAATCTTCCCTGGAACAGCTCGATAAAAGGCTAGGGTCATACGACAATTATGCAGGTATCTAAACGAGTAAGTAGTATTATAGCTAGCTTGACGGGCTAGCATAATAGATGTAGGATTAAAGGTGAAATAACTGACTTTATTTGACTTCTTATTATGTAACAACAATAGACCTACAAAAGTATTTACACAAGTCAATGGTCAAACAGAAATGTCAAATTAAAATTACAATAAAAATTTTCACAATTAAAATAAACAATTACAAACAAATTAAAAATTATCATTAAAAATGGACATAACAAATGGACACATTAAAATTACGAACTTAAAAACTCAACAACACTGTAGAAGGCACTCGCCGGACGTGTCATTTTAAGTTTTTGTTTGTAGAGCTACATTGGCAGCATTTTTATATCAGGTGGAAGTTTGCTATAAAATGACAGGCACCCAGGACCATCTCGGCACCTCTCCAGATGCCGACAGGCTGGCACGATATCAGTTCTTTGTCAGGTGTTATAGTTATGAATATCACTGTGCACTGTGAACTCCTCTAATTTAGATTTAACCTAGATACGATTCTCTGTTTAAATATTTCAAGTTGTCGAAATGCTGGCCTGCAGTCTTCCCGATAATGAAGCCGGGCCAAAGTACTGCCTGACTGCCTTCCGCTGCACCCCAAATACTCTATTGGCCGGTCGGAGCATGGCCCCAGACGAGCACCGCACAGGTCATGATCAAGTGAAATATGGCAAAGTATGCATTCCATTTTTTAGTGCAAACAGACTGCTACAAAGTCTTTTAGTTAGTTGATCTGTGTGTGTATTCCATTTTAGCCCATGATCTAAGGACACTCCAAGAAATTTTACAGATTCGTGCTCATTGTTATTAGGATTGGCATCTTTTAGGGAGAATACAATCTAACCCATCCCCTGCACGGTCTCAACGAGGTTACTCGCAGTTGCAGCAATTGAGGTGACGTCGGGCAACAGTGTGAAACTTGCAAAGGTTTCCCAAATTGGTAAATCGTTAATATAATTATATTAGGAACAGTATTGGTCCCAATATCTATCCCTAAGGTACTCCCACCCCAATCTCAGCCTCCTTGGACTCCACTACTCTCACCCTCACCCTCTGCATCCTGCCTTTGAGATAACTTTCCACTAGCCGAATGGCCAGGCTACCAAAATTATAATATTTCGCACAGCAAAGTCGCATTAAAATCCTTGCTCTCAAAAGCGTCCTGAAATTTTTGAATCAAGTGCAATATGCCCATAGTAATGTTGCGACCTCCACGGAAGCCAAATTGATACTCTGAAAAAAACGAGTTCTCTTCAGCAAATGACACAATCTGTTTAGCCATGGACTTTTCCATGATTTTGGAGACGATAGTCAAGAGCGATGTTGACCTATAGTTAGATGCTTGGTTTTCTATCACCATTTTTGTATATGGGCAGAACTACGGCTTTTTTGAGTATACTGGGGAAAAATGTCTTTACAGAGATGCTCGTCAACCTTGTGAGTGGATATATAATTTGGTTTTTTGCTGTTTTAGTCATCCTTAGATTTAGCCCGAATACATCATAGCTGGTTTTATTTCCAAGTTGTTGGTAATATCCCCCATTCCAATAAAGCTTATGTCCCGAATGGCGGATGCAGCAGGAGGAGTTGCCACATGATGCAAGTTATATAAAGAGTCTATATTTACATCCGGTATTTTATTTACCAAGCTAGTTGCGATATTACTAATATAATTGTTAAATTTTTCAGTAGTGATCAAAGTGTCAGCAACACTATGTTTTGATCTACCAGAATATTTATTTATTATGTTTCACAGGAGTTTAGCAGGATTACCCGAAGAATGAACCTTTCATTAGCCGCTATTTCAGATTTTTTAATTGCCCTTTTATATTTATTTCTATACATTTTAAAGTTATTTAAATAAGGATGACACTGATATTGTTTACTTAACTCAGCTAAAAATTGCAGCTGCTTCCTCATTCTACCATGACTTTCAGCAAACCAACTGACACTCCCTACTTGGTTCGATTTTACACTATATGCCTTAAGCGGAAAATCTGTCTCATAATTTTGCTTTAGCATATCGATGAACATGATAAATTTATCCTCAATACCAATTTCCCGATCACTGACTATATCAAATAAATTATTCTCCACCAAACCACAGAAAGCATGCAGGCCTGCCTGTTTTCTAGGTCTAAATGATTTTTTAAGTGACTCACATATTAATTTACTAAACAGGTCAATTTGTAGAAGCTGTACTGAAATGTCCGAATCAATAATTATTGACCTATAACTTTCTTCAGAAAATTTTATAAAATATATTTAGTTTTATCATCCGTCAGTTAACCCGAAAAATAGCAAAGAACTTTCCAGGATTAAATAACGTGTTCTAAACCCTTATCAATCAAGGGGTCCCCTTGTTTTTCCGTAAGAAATTTCAAAGAGTACCGTTAATCTCTCACAAGATAAAATCAGTTACGTAATTTTATTTAGTACAATGAAAGACCATTACTTAAAAACCCTCTGTGGTGCTTTTATTCCTCAAATATTTCTCTACGCTGAAAAACAAAAATATTTATCAGGGCGTCCTAAAAAATGTATCAATATAGGTATCCACTAACAAACCATAATTTATTTTTTCAGATTATTCGAAAACATAATCAATTAATATAAGTACTTACCAATAAACGTTTTACAAACAATGTTAGATCTATTACTTCCACACCTGACTTGAATTATTATCTCAGGAAAAAGTGTAAATTTTCCATTATTGTTTGTTATTCTGTGTGTGTTTGTGCAAGTTTGTATTTTCTAGCGATAATTTACAGATGGCTTGAAATATTGACTTTAAATTTGGAGCACGGAAGAAGTTATTTATGAGCAGTATTTCTTGAAGGAAACTGAATAGAAGACAATGAGCATTAATACAATTTTTATTATTGTCACTTTTTTTTAATAATATGGTCGATAGCGGGCGAATCACTGATAGACAATTTTTTTTTCTGGTAACATTAAGCTGAATAGCATACTACAGTAGAAAGCCTATCTGAATACGAAAATAACCAAAAAAAATTTTAACACTTAAGGTGTTCTGTTACGTTAAACAAACAACATATAGGTACAAGGGCTCCATTTAATATTTATTGAAAAAATATTTTACAGTTTTTAACCCTTGACTACTGAGCATATTTTTATACCCGCTTGCGCTGATCATGGGTCAGGTTGACCCATGGACATTTTTAGATCCAATTTTTATTTTTTTATTCATATGTGTTACATAATTTTTAAATTACATATTTTTACTCACAAAAGTCAATATTGAAAAAGAGACAAAAAATATTAAGAAAAATATTAAGTATATTGAATACAGTTATCCAGTATTACACTAAAGAGGTTTATAAACTACAAAAAAGGTAAACTATTATAAATAAAAAAAGGTTAGTATTTGCTTTCAATCTCTAAGACCTAAAAATATGAAATATAACATAAAACTTCAAATATATAAAAAGTTAGAAAAACTGACAAGGTATTTGAAAATAGTTTTTTTTCGTGCTACAAACAATTTCTGCATATAGTAGAAGAGCATTCATTACATACGGGTTTTAAACATTTTCCACACGCATGGGATGTTTTTCTGTCCTTTTTTGATGGACAAATATGGCACCTTTTTCGTTTTGGTAAGACTGAAGCAGCTGAGGTAGATGCAGAATTTTGTACATTGCTTGTAGACTCTCCAAGCACTCGACTTATGTCTATTTTCAGCCCTTTCTGTAGTCTGGGGTTATCATATCTGAAAACATACAGAAAAATTTAAAATTAGTTTACATTATTTATAAAAATATATTATAATTATTATAAATATTAATTATTTATAAATAGATTTTATTACCTGCGTCGAATATGCGGTTCCACCAGTTGATACGCCAACTCATCAACGAATTGAAATCTATCGATTTTCTTAGCATTCTTACAGCTTTGATAAATGATATAACTATTTACTGAGGATATATTCAAAATTGCATAGAATAATGCCATGGGCCAGCGTCTTGTTCTTCTACTGCATGAATATACAGAACATTTTTGGTCCAAAGAATCAACTCCTCCTTTGGTGTTATTATAGAAAGCTATGATCTCTGGTTTTTCAGACTCCACATCCTGTTTTTCTTCATGATGTAATGACGAGGTTAGAATTACGGCTTTCTTCAGTTTTGGAACATAGGATATAATTGTTTTATCTCTAGTAAAACCGTAACAGACATCTCCAACAGGGCGAAGATTTGATGGTAAAAACTGGGTAGGTATTTCTTTTTTGTTTTTGCGGAGAGTGCCAACATATGTAAGACCGCGCTTACGCAGTTCATCAACCAACTCAATGGAAGAAAACCATGAATCACCAGTTATATTTCTGTTAGACTTTTCCAACGGTCTCGCAAGTCGAATCACTGACTGTGTAGGAATCGCTAACTTTTTTTCAACGTCCGATAAGGTAAAACTATCGCTGCCTTTTCCGCAGTAGACGTAGGCATTGTACAAATAGCCACTTTTAGCATCAGTAAGACATTGGACTTTTAGCCCATATTTATTGGGCTTGCTGGGAATATACATTTTGAATTTGCAGCGACCGCGAAATCCTACACAGGCTACTTCACTAATACAGAAATGTTCCTGGCAATTTTTCACAAATCCATTGAAAATGGTGGATATGGCCGCCAACGGATCATCTTTTTTTCGTTCCTCCCGAGAAGTGCTGTCATCAAATCTCAGATAAGTATTCAATAACAGGCAACGGTTCAAGGACATAGTACTTCTAAATATATCTCTTCCTCTTCCATTTGTGGCAAACAATGAAGGTAGGCGTTCATGGCCTGATTTATAAATCGATGTAAGGAGCAATAGGCCCAAAAATGCTTGTAATTCAACTCTATCTATGGGTTTCAGTTCTGGTCGTTCAGTATTTTTATATAGCTGCTTGCTCCTTTCAATTTTCTGGTTTGTATGAATAACTATTTCATCCAATATTTCGTCACTAAATAAAAGTTTCCATATTTGAATTGGAATCGGTTCGTCACTAAGAAATCTGGCGGCACCCTTCAAACCAGGCAAATGAATGATTATGTTTTCGGCCCTTGTCCTTACTTGCTTGTTGGGTACTCTCTTAGACCATTTAAATCGGTTTTTTCCGTAAAAGGCAGGTCTATCTTCGTCAGAACTCTCATCACTATCCGAACTTTTCTGCGGAATATTATCTTCGTTTTCATCAGCTGATTGTTCGTCGGTAGATTCGTGGTCACTCAAAATAGCAAATTCCGGATCTAAAGCCCTATCCTCAACATCGCTAGTCTCCTCTTCATCCTCCCCATACCATCGTAAAAGGGTTTCCTCAAAATCTGGATCCACACAACTAACGCGCTTACTTGCACTCATACTGATGATGGGTCAAGTCGACCCACGTACGCGATTTTTTCGAGGAAATTACGAAGCAAATTTCACGACACGTACACTAAACGATTGAATACGTACTAACTTGCAGCTACTGGGATAGGTAGGCGGTGAACTGCATTCGTCCGTTAGATATTAGCGCATGAATTTTGGCATGGGTCAGATTGACCCATGATCAGCAGGTAAGGGTTAACCCGACTATATCTATAATTTATATTAAATTGTTGCGCGTAAAATGCTTTTAAATGAGTTAGCAATATAAAATAAATAAGATGTTACCTATCCTTAAGGATGCGGCCAGCGCAACATGTGCTCGACTGTTCGTCGTTGCGGCGTGGGAGTGGGTCAATTATCTATTTTTGGCCAGGGCACCACTAGTTTAAAATAACTAAATCCGCAGACTCAAACTTTGAGAATCCTTACGGGCGAATCAAAAATCAAATGACTATTAACTACACTTGTTTGGTTGAGATATCTCAGAGCAAATAAAAGACGGTAACGTTCGTGCAGGTTTAAGCTTATAGGAAGCTCGTTAGGTTTGACGTTCAAATGTTGTCCTGTTTCTTTCAATAAACAAAATGATATAAATATGAAGAAATATAAAAGAGCTTAAGTGAAAACAAATGACAATAAGTTAATATATGCTCACATTTATGGAACTAGTTCAGTTGTGTACCTATACATACAGAATGTAATTTTAATTGAATTGAATTATATTGGAAATAAAATAGGTAAAAGAATGATATATAATATACCAAATGATTACGACGGTTCAAAATTTATTTCCACAAATTAATAATAAATGCAATATGGATATCTTATCCATATTGCATTTATTATTAATCTGTCCTATCATCATAGTAGCATCTTGTGCTCGTCTACCATGGTATACGTGTCCGCAGCTGTACATGAATAAACCCTAAAAATTGCGTTTATAAAATGCCATTATGTAAAATTATTATAATCAGATAGTTAATCAGTCAGAACGACAATGTTTATCAGTTACCACGATATATATTAAATGGGAAAAATATTAAAAAATATATGAGCATTGTCGATCAAAACTAGTAAATAGTATCCCCACCAGAGGTATACTTATTCAAATTAGCACTGATAAGCTATGCATACACCTAAACAGTTTCAAATTATTTATATCAATACAATGCAGAAATAAATAGAACACGCAATCTAATACAACGCTGAAAATACTAATAACACGCCAAAAACATTATGTAGAAGGATCTCAAGTGTTTTGTGTACGTAGTACCACACCCAATCCGACTAAAACTAAACTTATCTCATCTGGTCTCCGCCGATATCACTTCCGGCTTTCAGAACGTAGGCTGCTAGGTGCGCTGAGACCCATGAATTCTCAGTGGCATTTTAGGTAGTGCCCCTAACTCTGTGGCTGCAGTCGGTACCAAAAAACAATCAACAAGACTGACTGGTAGCTACTTGGTTAGCTACTTAACTCGCTCCAAATAAGAATCCTATCTATGTAGGGTTTATGTGACGATTACGAATGGGAACAAGACTATCTCCTACAGGCACCCCTTGAGGAAGGAAGGAAACGGCGTATTTTGTTCTGGAATCTTCCGCACGCGGCCAGTTACCAAAAAGATCTTAACTTCAGACAAAATCCAACAAATCCATCCACAGTCAATGAATTTACTACATCAATCTGGTAACTACGCCAACTTCTCTAGCCCGATATAAGATTATCCCCGTAAGGGCGAATTTGAAATTCTTGAACTTTTATTCAGGCTTACGCACTACCTCCTTCTTGGAGGTTTTACCAAGAAAGAGAATGAGGTCAAGTCAAGATCGTCCACCTCGAACACCAAGGTTCAATGTTTAAGGGCCGGAAAAAATTCGACCAATCATAGGCCAGCTTTACATTGTCCTACGACAACACGTAAAATACAACAAGATGGTTGCCACTAAATTTAATAATATCTTCAATATGCAATAAAATGGTTCTAAGGGTGTATGATCTTATGTATTGCTGACAGGATAAGGAAACCTTCCCACAATGACATTAAAAACGCGAAACGCATGACTACGCGGCATAATAATTCATGCCAAAACGTACCTTTATCCAAGAGCCTGCGTCTCTGTTGGAACCAGCTGTGAAACAACCGGGGTGTTGCCAAATTTAGGGAACACAACGCATCCACTAAATCATCTTGCCTATTTACATCAAGCGAAAGCTCAGACAGTCGTTTAACATCAAACTGATGGTAGCACATCAATAAATTATGTTGTTTCTTGTTGGCTTGATCCGCAAACATATCAAAATCGCATAAGGATCGCTAGAGGAACATGTACACGTGGCAGCATTCCAAGGGTACCTCTCAATAGGCAACCAATAATTATTGTCAAAGTCAGCTGTCTCATCTCATCTAAAGGCTGTCATATCAGAAATAAACATTGACTGAGTTTTTAACTTTTTCTATTAAATATTGGAAGAAATCCTGAAAAATAACCCCGGCACCAATACGACTGACATTCATGGGACTGTTTTAATGTATATTATCATCGAGAAGGTGATTATTCGGAAAGGTAAGAGAACTGTTGAATTTTTTTAAATGCACTGCTATAAATTCTTTTAACCTCGAAGGTTTCCTTCCATGGCGATGGCTAGAATACAGTACGCCTTATTGATTGATTATGTGCTAAGCCAGTGAAAAGTGTTCATAAATCCCGATCGGTCTTATCAAACAGCCCGAGAAAATCAGGTTACGTATACGACTACAGAACTCTCAATTTTCCCTAGAACAGCTCGATAAAGGGCTAGGGTCATACGACAACCATGCAGGTATCTACACGAATATGTAGTATTATATTTAGCTTGATTGACTAGCAAAATAGATGTAGAGGTCAAATAAATAAAGTCAGTTATTTCACCTTTAATCAAAGGTGAAATAACTGACTTTATTTAACCTCTATATGTTACATGTTTTCATGCTAAATTAACATGTAACAAAATTAACATCCAAGAAAAAGTAAACGTCAAACATATTTATTTGAAACACACCAATCTATTGTTTTCCATTTTTGGGGGGTCACAACTTCTCTCTCTAAAAACCAACAGTAATCACCCATCATGGCTGATATCTTTGCTTCACCCTGCTCGCCGCAGACAGCTCCCAAATTCTTCGGAAAAAATGATAAATGGGAATGTAGAACGTGAATTTTTATTGAGATTCTGCAACCAAGCGATTTGTATAGGAGTCTAAAAGTTCATTATCTAGTTGCTCGTATTGTTACCTAAAAATCCCCTCACTACACTTACAA
>MU182394.1:321161-331488 GCA_016904865.1 Pissodes strobi | reverse complement strand
GTGTTGCTTCAACTTCTGTTAGTTTTAATAGCACTTGGTTGCCTTTGCTAAAAACTGAAGTTGATAAGGGACACTTAAAAATTAACTAATCCTTTCAACAAAAATCATTAAATTCTTCCTAAGCGAATAACACCAAATTATAGATATCTATATAAAACTTCAAAAACAAATTAATTTACCAAATAACACCTAAATATCACACTAAAGACTAGTTACCAGTAATTAAATATGGCATTATAATTGTCATCTTGTCAAAGTCAGTTCAAATATTGACAATCTGCAAGAGCTTTTTACTGTTTTATTGTATTTGCTAACCATTTTCATTTTTAGTTTCTTTGTCTTGATAACGATAACAGACTTGACTATCGGAACGTAGACGTAAGTAAATTCATTAGGGTCACTAAACTAGCACTTGTGCGGTTTACATCCTGGAGCAGGGGCCGAAGAGGCTCTATACAAATTCAAAATAAGAGTAATCATTGGTTGAGCCAAAGGCAATCAATTTCAAGGTAAAAATGAATCCTCCACAACAATATAGAACATATTTATAACTAACTATGGTTATTCGGTTCAGTTAAGTTACGTTGATAACTGCCGCAAAAACAATATATGAAAAAGAAACTAAACTGCTCGTCAAAAAAAACGACGCACCTAGTTTTTTGGACAATATTTGAAAGTTCGTTATTGGAAAACTACTCAACCGATTTTAAAAAACCTTGGAAACTCTGAATAGTTGATTCTTTGACTCTTATGACTAATTTTTGGAATAAGATATTTTGCACCTAACATGTAATACAGGGTGTTAAAGAAAGAGATGTTTTTTTTTACAAAATTTCAAGTTATTCCCATTTATGGGGTAGTTGAGATTGATAGTCGTAATACCTCTCTTTACTTGCAGTTAGGTAATACCTCGGGACGTTTTTAAGATTTTATGGATATCTTGGCTAACTACGATTATATGGCAATTTTTCGAAAATTGTCGTTTTTTTCCAGTTTAGTTCCAATAATGAGTAAACTACGGAAGGTATCGACGGATTGTGAACATGGCGTCTTATGGTAGGTCATATGCTACCAGTTTATGTACGTTACGTTATCCATTAAATCAGAAAGTTGAAATTAAGGGATATGTTTTACACAAAATCATTTTTTTTTGAAAATTAAAAATTAAAATTCAAACCAAAGAAAATTATACTTGTAAACTTAAAATGCGACCTTAATACCATGGATTATTAAGAATGGGGTATTTTCTCGAAGCGGTTTTTGATTTTTGGTGATAAATCAGTCAGTTGTCAAAATATGCTAAAATAAAGATATTTCCTCGTATAACGTTACCATAAATACACAAACGAGTTTTTGTCTCTTACAACCGTTCAAATTACACTCGAAATTACCTTTGAATATATAGAGTGATTGAAAAAGTAAAATGATAAAAAAATAAATCATTTTTTATCGGAGGATCCTATTTAAATACCCACCTGCCCCGAATATTATTAAAATGGTCCGTAGAATAACTAAGAATTGAAATGATAAGAAATATCCTTATTTTACCATATTTTGACAACTGACTGATTTATCACCAAAAATCAAAAACCGTTTCGAGAAAATACCCCATTCTTAATAATCCATGGCATTAAGGTCGCATTTTAAGTTTACAAGTATAATTTTCTTTGGTTTGAATTTTTATTTTGAATTAAAAAAAAAATGATTTTGTGTAAAACATATCCCTTAATTTAAACTTTCTGGTTTAATGGATCGCGTAACGTACATAAACTGGTAGCATATGACCTACCGTAAGACGCCGTGTTCACAATTCGTCGATACCTTCCGTAGTTTGCTCATTATTGGGACTAAGCTGGAGAAAAACGAGAATTTTCGAAAAATTGCCATATAACCGTAGTTAGCCAAGATATCCACAAAATCTCAAAAACGTCCCGAGGTATTACCTAACTGCAAGTAAAGAGAGGTAATACGACTATCAATCTCAACTACCCCATAAATGGGGATAACTTGAAATTTTGTAAAAAAAACATCTCTTTCTTTAACATCCTGTAGTATATGTTAGGTGCAAAATATCTTATTCCAAAAATTAGCCATAAGAGTCAAATAATCAACTATTCAGAATTTCTAAAGTTTTTTAAAATCGGTTCAGTAGTTTTCCAATAACGAGCTTTCAAATATTGTCCAAAAAACTAGGTGCGTCGTTTTTTTTGACGAGCAGTTTAGTTAGACCTGGCGTTATAATAGCCACCAATTAATTAACGTATAGCAACTTACTCCACGGTCAAGTTACCAGTAGGACAAAGATAATAAACAATCTGTTTGAGTAAAGAAAATATCAAACGCCACAATAAAAACAATTAAAAATAACGCAAAGTCTACTAGGCTATAACAACATTAGTAGTTATCTGATCTACGGTCATCCAACGTAAGCCAGAAATTGTGGAAATTGAGAATAATAACAAACTAGTTCGACCTACAACGTTATTGCGTCAGTCAATTAAAAGTTCAAAAAAAAATATTCGATCCAAAATCTGATTTATTCTAGATCAACGGATCTATCTGAATTTTAGAATTCGATTAAATAAAATCAAGCATTTCAGGCTCGTCAAAATTGCCCAAAAATTCAAAGTTCCTTTAAAAGGAAATTTGAATGACTAAATGTTACCTTAATTAAGGAGAAAAAGGTTAAAAAACCTTTCTTTTCCATTATGAATTGGGAAAAACAAATTCTTTGCTGGCTTGCCTTCGAATATACATTTTTGTCTTATCATATCCAGTGCAGCTCTAGTCGTGCATTATCTTCGCCATCGTAACGGTGATATTTACGCTTTCCCTGCGTTGCCATTTTCTGAAATTAATAAATATATTTTTTATTAATGCTTTAAAAATGTATCCATTACTTTTAACACTCTTTCAAAGTTATGATGTTTTGAGGTGAGCTAGTAAAATGTGCCGTAAGAATATTATACGCCATAATTCAACATTGCCCATATTCTTACGAATTAAGAAGGTGTAAACGAACTGGGAAAAAGCAAATATAATTCTATGAGATTTACAGTAAATTTTCCATACTTTTCAGCCATTGTGCGACCACTAATGGGATAGGGAGCGATCACGTATAGCGGTATAAGGGTCAGAATATGTTGCATATGTCATTTTTAGAATTTTGAACTTAAGAAATTAAATTTCCTTACTTTTCCAAAGGTTTATATAATTAATATACCACGGAGAGTCACGGTTATATCGATTTCTGGGTTTATGGTATCTACTAGGAATTCGATTTTATTATCAACTTCCGCAATGTTTTAAATCTGCAAGTGAGATAAACATAATGCAAATATGTGAATTCAATTGGCCGAGGTTTTATTTTATAAGAAAATGCACAAACATAATAACGACAACGCTTCCTTTAATAAAGAGGCCTCCCAAAAGCCTTTCACTGTAGTTATTTTGGAAAAAAACTATTTTAGAGTAAAATGCAATGCCGTCCATTTCGTTTAAAATTTTATCACACATATTTTATGTATGTGGTTCAATTTGGTTTCGAAAACTGTATCAAATGGGTTTTGATATTTTGTAACATAAATTTGTTAGCACATAAATGTTTTATAACGTCAATTTTTTTGCATTTTAATGCCAACAGTCTTTTTTAGTGGCTAATCAGTCAAGAACTATTTCTTGTAGTTCTTTTTTTTTATTAGATGATTTTTCCCATCTATTTCTTATATTTATAATTATTTTAGCATGCCAATTGTTGCAGTTTTTAATTCGTCGCCCCAGATGTTTTATCATCCACGTAATTATTCATCTATACTTTCTTGTAATTCGAATGAGGTTTAATTTGGTTTCAGGGGAATTGTTACTACAATATCCAAAAAATCGTAAGTTTTTCTATGAATGACGATTGATTCTCATTAATGAATTGTCTCATTAAATACTAATCGATGTTACGAAAATATCGATTTAGAATGTGAATCCCTACTTTGACTTATGCCATAAACCACAAAACATTGAACTCCGAATGATTTAACAGAGCGCAAATTTAAAAGATGCTGATAATTTGGTCATCATTATTTTTGACTGGAACACTGATCGCATATTGAGACTCATGCAACATGCACTCCACCTGGTAGAGAAATGATGCCAGGGAAGGGTTAGTACTCTTACTACTCTTAATACGGATTGAAATATCTAATTCGAGAACATCCACACGAGCCTTAGGTACACATTTTTTATGCTAAAGGGCATTTCAATGATAACTCTAAACGTACCAATTTAATGTCCAGACACATATTAATTGAATATCAAAGAAATAAAACGGTAAACGTGAAAGAAACACAAAATAATAAGGCAGTTATATTTCGCCCACACTGCACGTAAACCACATAAACGAATGCTCGTGCCTTATTTACAGAAACTGTAGCAGTCTCAAATTGGTACGATAACAATAATTGGAAAGTTAAAGGCGTCCCAATTTTGTTTGTCAGACGGCGGATTAACTTACGTTTACTCTAAGTATGCATTTATTTAATTAAAACCGTCATAAACATCATAATAATTTCTTAAGCAAAAAGGGCACTGAGCAGACTTGATACACACTCGTCTGCCTAGGCAGAAACCGGGGAAAACCTGAGAAAAAAAATTAAAAACGATAATAATAATAATAATAATAATAATAATAATAATAATAATAATAATGGCGCTGGCCGAATCCTGGGAACCAAAGTACGAACATTGGCAATGGCGCAAACAGTGGACGAGCCACAAACACCTCATTGGGAAAGAAGATTGAATGCTAGGATTGATGACATACGAAGAGATATAGGAAGGGTAAAAGAGTACATCGATGAAGTAAGGTCCCACAGGCTGGAAACTTGCGTTCGATCAATCATGACTCGATATCGAATCCATGCTCGTGATGATCCAGAAAACCAAACACACCAGCAATGTCTTTACACTTTAAAACAAACACTATCTGTATTTTCAGGGCGTTTAAAGCGGTATAAATCGAGCAATAAGAGAAAAAGAGATAATGTCTTATTCCAATGATCAGAAATACATTCTACAGAGCGTTAAATATGAGGGCTAGAGAATCGAACAACAAATTCCCCAGCAGTGACGATGTTGAACAATTTGGAGAAAACAGTTGGGAACACCGACCCAGTGCAACATTGAAGCAGGTTGGATTGCGGGGGAGCGCCGGACCTCACAGGAATACGGCCAAATGCCTGATGAGCCGTTTACGACAGCAGAAGTGTGAAACGTGATCAGAAATACCCATAACTGAAAGGCACCTGGTCCAGATGGAATACAGAACTACTAGCTCAAGAAACTCCAATGTACCCGCGAAAAATTAACAAATTTAATTAATGACGTAATCACCAACCCTGAAAATATGCCACGCTTTCTATTTCGAGGTGCCACATACTTTCTATCAAAGGACCCGGAAAACAGGGAGGATCCATCCAAGTACCGACCAATAACGTGTCTCCCAACGATGTACAAAGTGATAAAAATCTGCTTAGCGCACCGGCTATATGCCCACTGTGAGCGAAACAAGATCATTGCTGTCCAACAGAAAGGATGCGCTAGGGATTCAATGTGTTGCAAAGAGCAACTCATAATCGACTCTGTCATCTGTAACCAGACATTTTCCAAGCGTAGGAATTTGTACATGGCTTACATCGATTATAAAAAGGCTTACGACTCTGTGCCTCATGAGTGGCTTATAAAGATTCTTCAAATATATAAGACTGATCCTAACATTGTTAATATTTTAAGGCATGCCATGACATCTTGGCAAACAAAAATATATCTTAATGAAGCCAGGATTACCATCGAAAACATACCAATAAAAAAAGGTATATTTCAAGGAGACGCCCACAGCCCGCAATGGTTCTGTATTGCGATGAACCCTCTATCCCACCAGCTGAATTCTACTTCCTAGGGGTACAATATCAAAATCTTTAACGAGGCAGGAGAGAAAGTCAATCATTTGCTCTATATAGATGACCTAAAAGTTATGGGAGCTACGAAAAACCAGCTGGAGCAAATGTTGAAGATTGTGGAACAATTCTCCATGGATATTGGAATGCAGTTTTGACTGGAAAAGTGCCGTACAGTGAACATCGTACGAGGTAAAGTATGTCCAAATCACTGTGAACTTAGGGACGGCCAGAACATCGAGGCAATGAAGGAAGATGAATTTTACCAGTACCTAGGAAAGAAACAAACAATGCGCATAGCACATGGCGCAATGAAGGCTGAATGAACAGAAGAATTTACTAGAAGGATAAAACGTTTGGCAAAAACTCAACTTAACAGCAAAAATATCTGCGAGGCTATCAATACTTGTCTCAGTTCTTGGATACTCGTTTCGATTGGTAGCATGGACCGGCCCTGATATTGAAAATCTCCAGCGGAAAACAAGAACCTTACTTACAAAAGCACACAAACACCATCCGAGGAGCGCAGTGGAGCGAACAACCTTGCCAAGACATCTAGGTGGAAGAGGTCTAGCGGATCTACGTTAACAATTGGATCGGCAAATAAATAATTTGCGTAATTATTTTCCGAGGAAAGCAAATTTTCCGATGAATCTATACCACTGCTTTTAAAGATCATCAGGTTCAAGGCCGCCATCATACCGACCTTGAGAAAATACGTGTGTGAAAGGAAAAGCCTTACATGGGAAGTATGCGAATGAGGCTACCCAGGATCACGTCGACAATACAGCGTCGAACTATTGGTTAGTTTCAGGACAAATGTTCCCCGAAACCGAGGGCTTTCTGCTGGCTATTCAAGATCAAGTGATTCCCACCAGAAACTATCACAAGCCCATAATTGGAGATGCTTCGGTGGCGGATGATCGATGTCGATACGGCTGTCAAACCACTGAGATCATTCAGCATATTACAGGAGGATGCCAAACGTTCGCAGCAACAGAATATAAAGTCAGGCACGATGAAGTTGCGAAGATAATCCATCAGGAACTAGCAGACAAGCTGTTGCTGCTGCAGACGGAAAAGGTAAGTTACTATAAATACACTCCCGGATCTGTTTTAGAAAGTAACAACTATAAGATCTACTGGGACCGCACTGTGCTTACTGACGGCGACCCACAATAGGCCGGACATCATTCCCGTAGATAAGCGGACCAAGGAAGCCACGCTGAGCGACATCGCCATACCCAACAACAACAATTTGCAGGTCAAGCACGCCGAAAAGATCGCCAAATATCGATATTTACAAGAGAAAATTCGGCAACAATGGGGAATGGAGAGAGTAAGAACGGTGATAATCATTGTGTCATCAACAGGTCTCATTCCAAAGAACCTGTTGATACACATCAAGGAACTCGGATTGAGCGAACAGTACTTCTCGCGACAGCTCGTACCGTCCGAAAATTTGGAGGAAATCCGTAGATGCCACCAAGAACCCGATAACATGGAAAGGGTTCCCCCAGAGCTTAATCCTTTTGATATCCGAAATATCTGGGATAAGTGAATGTTTCCCTTAGAGGGAGTGAAAATGCCTAAATCATAATAATAATAATAACCCGACAAGGGCAGTTATTTCGGTAGCTATTAAAAAGTGATGACCCCGCGGATCTCAGATACCTGCCGTCTATCCTGCGTTACATCCATGAAAATGTTGCAAGCAAGGATCCTAAAAAAACTGCCACTACCTGCGGATCGCCAGGGCACTCTTGGAACCACTGCTGTGAGTGGCAGCATGCTGGACAGTGACGGCAGAACGTTCATCGATGTCGATGAAAATGCTACAGCTCAACCTACTTCAGACGTCAGAAATTTTAAAAGATCAAATAACGACTCACTGAAATACACAAGCCAAAACGGGGAACATGAGCTAATCGAAGACAGTCGTAAGGGAGATCTCAAGATGCACCAAGACCATATGGAAGAATAGCCACATATGGAACAAGTTTTGAGATACTTGCTTTGTCTGAAATTGAAAACCTCAATTTTCACATCTACCATAAATAACGGGAAATGAGGAAATGTCTTTAAAGGGCAAACCAGCAATAATAATAAATAAAAGAAAATATACCAAGATAATTTATCTACTACTGATTGGCAATCCTGAAGCGTGAATTACTCACATTACAATGAATGATATTGATGTAACTATGAACAATCATCAGAAAAAACCTAAGAAAAGGCGCATAAAGAACGCGAAAAAAAGTCCCTTGATCAAAATAAGACATTAAGTTTACTTCTTCTTCTTCTTAATGTGCCATCTCCATCATTGGAGGTTGGATATTACAATGGCAAACTCGTCCCTGTTTTCAGCTGTTCTTATCAGTTCCTCGAAGTTTAAGCCTGTTCAATTTCGGATATTTCTCAGCCACGATAACTTCTTCCTACCCAGTCCTCGTTTGCCGTCGATTTTCCCTTTTACGATAAGTTGGGCGTATCGGTATTTATCATTTCTCAATATATGACCCAGGTATGATGTTTTTCGCACTTTCACTATCCTAAGCAGCTCGCGCTCCCCACCTATTCTTCGTAGGACCTCCTCGTTTGGGGTATGTGCCGTCCATGGTATATTTAGAATTCTTCGATAAGTCCACATCTCAAAGGCTTCGAGTTTGTTGATAGTGGCTGCTTTTAGTGTCCAAGTTTCAGCTCCATAAAGGAGGGTGGACCATATGTAACATCTTGAAAGCCTTAGGCGTAGATCGAGGCTGATTCGAGGGTCGCATAGCAGTTTCTGAAGCCGCACGAAATAATTTCTGGCTTGCTCTATTCTAGATCTTATTTCTATGTCAGGTTCCAATCTAGAGCCAATCCAACATCCCAAATATTTGAACCTGTTTACCTGCTCCAATATTTCTCCGTTTATTTGTATGGGTTGTGGTACGTTCTTTGTTCGCTGAATGGACATTACCTTGGTTTTCTTAATATTTATTTTCATCCCGAACTCAGCGCAAGCCGTGTTAACGCTGTCGATGAGTCGCTGAAGGCCCAGATCTAAATCCGCCATCAAAACTGTATCATCGGCGTATCGAATACTATTGATATTCACTCCATTCACCTTAATTCCATCCGTAGCATCTTCTAGGGCTTTGCCAAATATAAGTTCGGAGAATAGATTAAGTAGCAGTGGTGACAAGACGCACCCCTGCCTGACGCCTCTGCGAATCTGTATTTGTGATGATGAGGAGCCGTCGATCTTAATTCTGGCATTCTGGTTCCAATATAAGTTATACAAGAGTGTAATATCTTTTTGATCTAACCCGATATTGCAAAGGGCCTCCATTAATTCGTCGTGCCTTACTCTATCGAATGCCTTCTCAAAGGTCCCTTTGTTGATCCTAACATTTCTGCGCCAATACCAACAAGTATTATAGTAACCCGACTTGATCATCTCCGATATTCTGTTCACATTTTCTGTAAATTCTGTTGTGAATAATTTTGAGCAAGATTTTGAGAACTTGGCTCATTAGACTTATCAATCGGAAATCACCACAACGGTTGGGGCTGGATTTTTTTGGTAGAGGGATGAAGATGAACTCAAGCCATTCTTGAGGTATTTTGCCAGAATCATATATCGCGTTAAACATATTAACCAACAAGTTAATATTTTCCTCGCTAATTAATTTCAGAATTTCTGGGCAAACTCCGTCTGGCCCTGGGCTTTTGTTGGTTTTAAGCTATCGAACGGCGTGTTCCACCTCTGATTTTAGAATTCTCATTCCCTCATCATTCCCCTCCATTCGGCGCGGTGGTCCTCTAACATCATCGAATAGGCTTTTGATATAAGTTTCCCATTCTTTGAGTTTTGCATCAGTAGAATCAAGCAACTTACCATCTGCATCTAGCATTGAGTGGATTGCATGTCTCTTGTTTGTTGAGGTGAACTCTTTTACTTTCTTGTGAAGACTAAAGGAGTCGTGCCTAAGCTGTAGGTTTTCGATTTCAGTGCATTTGTTTTCCAACCATTTCTCTTTTGCTTCTTTTATTTTACCACGGATTAATCTGTTGAGGCGTTTGTGTTCATTTACGTTAGAAGTTTTTGCCTTTCTTTACTTGTTTTTCAATAATTATCGTACCACAGATATTACTTCAAGTGGGGGAAATTACTTCGAATAAATACAACAAGCAATTAATTAAATTATTCACTATCCCTTCTCTAAACATAGTGGCTGTTGTCAAATATAATTTTAAGTAACACCGAGTACCGTGGATACCATAGTATAAGACATATTTGTCTTCAAATAAGTTGTAACCAAATAAACCAACTATCTTCTGGTACTTCAATGAAACAAGATTCAGCTTCTTTGGACAGTTTTAAGTATCAAACT
>MU182394.1:296368-320761 GCA_016904865.1 Pissodes strobi | reverse complement strand
CAATGAAACAAGATTCAGCTTCTTTGGACAGTTTTAAGTATCAAACTAGATTACTAGCCCTGATGATGGCACAAACCCGTGCCGAAACGTTGGCGTTGTAAAAAACAATAAATTATTATTAAAACTGTCCAAAGAAGCTGAATTTTGTTTCATTGAATTAAATGAGTGGACGAAAACACTTTCTCCATATTCTGGTAATAAACCGATCTTCCAGTTTACCTATTTACTTGTTTTATTTATTTTCTTTTAATACTAAACATAAATATATTACAGAATTTGAGATATGTAACAACTTGACTATATTACAATATACTTTTATTTCATGCACCTAGATGTATTACCATCTGTATGTGCAAAGACGACTTAAAATTATGTAACGGCATTTTATTATTATTTCTCTGTAGGTATATATATTTTCCCTGATAGGTGTTTGTTAGTCTTATTTCTTGTTTCATAGTGGTGGTCTACGTACTCCCTTAAGTTGGGATTTTTATGAATATAAGAACTCAAGTTCAAGACATACAAAGAACGAACATTTAGGATATCCCTTGAGTATAATAAATGGGTAGGAAATCGTTTCTTCTTTCTAAACATTATTTTTAGTATGTAGTTTTGAACTACATTTAAAGGTCTCAAGGAGCTCTGACACAAACCCCATATGACAAGTACACAACCCATCAATGACTCTATCAAAGCTTTGTAGACACTGATAAGCAGATTCACCCCCAGTATATCTCTCAGAATATAGAATTTGTTCATCAATCATCGAATGTTGGCAGTCAATCTAGATACATGTTGGTCCCATTTAAGGTTCATATCAATAATGATACCCAAATATTTAATATTAGCATTGTATAAAAAAAATTAGTTACCTCACAGATACTATCATTCTAATCATTCATGTTGTCAATTTCGATTTTATCAAAGTTCGGCCGGTTTGCCGATGTCAGCGAAAATGCAATATATTTAGTTTTGTTGGTATTTAAAGTTAACTTAAAGGTGTCCAGTCAATTTGCTATTGTGTTTATTTTCAACTTTGCCAGTTCCCACACGTCGGACCAAGATCCACCATAGAAGATCACCGCTGTGTCATCGGCATAGGAGATAATTTACCCATTTTCAAGTTTCAAGGAGTTTATATAGGGCCTAAAACAATGCCTTGAGGGACACCTATTTTTACTGTTAATGGTACACTTTACCACTTGCGTCCTCTCATGGAGATAGTTCCTAAAAACCTCCAGCACGGGGCCTCTCACACCGTAAGCGTTTAACACATTTAGCAGTCTCGTGTGTGGCACCGTATCGAAGGCTTTCGCTAAATCCAAGAAAACCGCCAGGCACTTATTTATTACCCCTATCCTGATATCTGCCCAGTAACCTCAAGTATAGCATCTGTAGTACTTAAACCATTAGTGAATCCAAACTGGTTTTTTGAAAGTATGTTATAACTACATAAGAAATTCACCAGTTTATCTTTTAAACATTTTTCGAATATTTTAGAAAAATTACTTATTACACTAATGGGCCTGTAGTTGTTGATGTCAGCTTTGTCTCCAGCCTTATAGATAGGAGTCACCACGCTTGTTTTAAAATGGCTAGGCACTATGCCCGTTCGAAATATCAGATTAATTATGTAAACAAGGGGTCTAAGCAGATGCACATGAGCATATTTTATAATTTTTGATTCTACACCGCCAAAACCGGGGGAGCCATTGTTTTTAAGGGAATTTATTTGCTTAATTATTTCAGATTCATTTACAGGCTTTAAAAACATTGATGAGTTAGATTTCTGTTCCAGTATAAAGGACCTATCAGGTTCTTTTGTTTTATAAAGCATATTAGTGCCCACATTCACAAAAAAAAATCGTTACAAAAATTGGCCATAGCTCGATCGTCAGAAAAATGCACATTATTAGTTTTTATTTGTAAATTGCTACTTGTCTTATTTTTAGTTTCATTGGTAGCTTCTGACACCAATTTATACATCTTTTTAATGTCGCCTCTATTGTTTTCAATTTCCCTTTTATAATAATCATTCTTACATTTTTTTATGATTTTGTTCAAATTATTTCTATAAGCTTTGTATCTATTAGCATCATGTATATTATAATTACGAAATAGGCGTTTTTTCGTCTTATCCCTATTTTCTATACATTTAATTATAGCATTTGTTATCCAAGGTTTTAATTTTATGTATTCTCTAAACCTAACCTTTTTTTGTTTTCAAAGCATCCATAATAATCTTAGTAAAATTTGATACAGCCACCTCTGGGTCATCCACCTCAACACATGCCCAGCTCTGACTCCGCATCACCTCACCAAATGTGTTAAAATATATTTTAGTAATCTTTTTGGTTACATATTGAGGAATATTTGGTTTTGTTTTGTTTATGTGTGTGTTATAAAAGATCAACACAGTGGGAAAGTGATCCGTAAGGTCAGATTCCACTATATAAGAAGAGTGTGTTCTTTACAATTTTTTTCCTTACAAATATATGGTCCAGACATGAAGCATGGTCTAGAGTAACACGCGTAGGACAGTTAATAGTAGATAGAAAACCAGAATGGTTTAAAATTGAAAGATAATAATTAACAGTTTCGTTTCCTTCAGTTATGTTTTAATGTTAATATCACCTAAGAAAACTTCAATATTCCTATTAATGGTTTCTGATAAGTATTTTTCAAGATCTAATAGAAAGCAATGTACATTTGAGGCATGCGGTCTGTATAAACATGCTACTCCATACTCAAGGTTCCCACAAGTTAGAGTGATTCTACTTACAGTTACGTGAGACTGTACAATCATTCCTGTTATAATAAGTATTAAAACCCTTAATATTATATAATTTTTCATTGATCTGCCAACACTCACTTAACACAATCATAATGAAATGCTTGAAGAAAAATAAGATCATCAAACTTTTTTCTTACGCTACGAATTTTCAGATGCAAAATATTCAATAGTTTGGGATGTACGTTTATTTTATTACTAATGTTTTCACATTTTACACATTTCGATGGCCCGATGTCGTCCAAGACTTCCAGCTCCCGAAGAACAGTCAACTCCTGTGCCCTAGCAATCATAATGATTTTCTAGATTTTTTAGAAAAAAGGTGCATTGCTTTAGAAAACATTCAGTTTGATTCCTATAAAGCTGAGGGCACAAATTTAAGGGATTACAAAGGTAAACCTTTTAAAACTGCACTTTTAGGTCAACAAAATTTACCTGACCAAAAAATTAAATGTAAATTTTGTAATAGGGAGGGGCACGGATTGATTAAATGCTTCAAATTTTCTGGAATGCCTTTAACAGAGAAAAGAAATATTGCCCAACTTAACAATCTATGCTATAAGTGTTTGGGTCAAGGGCATAATGTTTCACATTGTAAGTCGGAGGGATGTCAGGTATGCATCAGGATAGAGAAATTAAAGGAAATGATGGATATAATAAAGAAATTAATAAGAGAAATGGGTCTCGCTTAGGTTTACAGCAATATACAAGAGGTCAAGGTATATTGCATACAAATCCAAATCAAGGTACACATTTAGGTATTTTAGAAGAAACACAGGACGATAATATTTTTGTAGGTATATCTCATGGTACCAATATGGGTGCAATAAAAGCTGATCAATGTTTTGGTGAGATGCAGCAGAATATTGTAGCTTTTTCTAATACACAAAAGTCACATGTTTTATTAGCAACCGCGCAAGTTAATGTAATTACGCCAGATGGATCTAGGGTACAGGCACGGGTATTAATGGATTCAGGGTCTCAAAGTAGTTTTATTACTTTCAATTTATTTAAACGTCTTAAAGGTGTAGTATGACATAATATTAAGTTTCAGATCGGGGGAGTAGGAGATAATATAACACAAATAAATAAAATGGTTAATTTAAGAATCGAGTCACAAATCAATAATAATTATCAAATCAATGCACAATTTGCAATTTTGGATAAAATCACATGTCAATTGCCACAAGTGTTTGTTGATACAAAGCGAGTTAAAATTTCTTTCGGCATAGAATTGGCGGATCCACATTTTTATAGGCCTGCAGACATTGATATTTTAATTTCAGCGGATTTATATCTTCAATTAATATATCCAGAAATGAAAAGCTTAGGAACAGGGTTGCCTGGTGATTAGTTGCTGGAAATGCACCAATAGGTTCTTGTCGAGGTGCTGCAAAATCCTTTGTGATGAGTAGTGATAATAATGTAAATTTACTTTGTTCTAATTTTCCAACTATCGATGAAATTATTCCAAGGTTTTGGCAGCTAGAAGAGGTTAGTAATAAAAGATTTGTCTCAGCGGATGATAAATTATGTGAGAACCTGTTCATGGAAACACATAAAAGGCTAGAGGACGGTAGTTTTCAGGTCGATTTGCCTATGCGCAGAAAAGACGATTACCTAAAATTAGGGAATTCTGTCGATTCAGCTGTTAAGAGGTTTAAGTCATTGGAAAATAGGTTTAATAAAAATCAGGAACTTTTTTCTGAGTATAAGGCATTTATTGACGAATATGTCGCCATGGGGCATGGAAAATTCATTGATTCGGGCCTTGAGGAAAATAAACATAGGGTATTTTTGGCGCATCAGTGTGTTATAGGGTCTGAGGCAACAACCACCAAACTTCGGGTTGTGTTTGATGCGTCAAATAAAACTTCATCAGGGCAGGCATTAAATGACATTACGTTAAAAGGTTTTCCTGTGCAACCAGAGTTGTTTGAGATACTATGCAGATTTAGAACGTTTCAGTTCGTATTGGTAACAGATATTAAAAAGATGTACCGCATGATAAAGATCAATCCAAGTCAACGTTTTCTTCAGAACATTCTTTGGAGGGATGATCCCAAATTATCATTTAAAATCATAGAACTTCAAACAGTGACTTATGGGACAAACTCAGCTCCATTTTTGGCAACTCGATGTTTAAATCAGTTAGCTGATGATGAGTCATCAACTTATCCCCTTGCTTCTAAAGCAGTTTTAAATCAGAGTTATGTAGATGATATTCTTTGTGGGACTAACGATAAATCAGAGGCACTAGAACTTAAGGATCAGTTAATTAATATGCTAAGGGCTGGAGGATTCGAGTTGCATAAATGGTCTTCCAATGATATGTCGTTGTTGGTTTCTGAGGACATACAGGAAAATAGTAAAAGTGTTGAAATGAATGATCCAGACTTCTCAAACAAGGTATTAGGTTTAAGATGGCATACAAGCCAAGATTTTTTTAATATTGTCTTATCCAGTTTAGGGGTTAAAAACAAAGAAAAAATTACTAAAAGGTTGGTTTTATCACGGATCTCACAAATGTTCGATCCAATGGGTTTTGTAGGTCCAGTTGTCGTTGTAGCTAAGATTTTGATGCAAGAGATATGGGTTAGTAAGGTTAATTGGGATGATGAATTGCCGCCTACCATTTTACAGAAGTGGGCTAATTTTTATAATAATCTTCATCATTGATCCAACTTAAAGATTCCCCGTTGGTTATTCAAACCATTTGAGATAACTGAGATTCAATTGCATGGGTTCTCAGATGCCTCGATGTCAGCTTATGGCGCATGTGTGTATGTGAAAGCACTATATTCAAATGAAACCTCGTCAACAAATTTTATATGTTCAAAGTCGCGCATAGCTCCATTAAAAACTATTAGCATGCCTAGACTTGAACTATGTGGAGCATTGCTTTCGGCAAGATTAATGCACAAGGTCTTACCAATAATTCAGTTAAAAATTTCAAAGGTTTATTTGTGGACAGATTCCAGTATTGTATTATCTTGGTTAAATTCATTGGACTACATTTGTCGCCAATAGAGTCGCGGAAATACACGAATTAACTGTAAATATGGAGTGGAAACATGTATGTTCTAGGGACAATCCTGCTGATTATATATCTCGTGGCATGTCAGCTTCAGATATTTTGTCAAATAAATTATGGTGGCACGGTCCCTCATTTCTTGAAAATTCCGAAATGATTTATTCTGACTCTAATGAGTTTATAAAAATGGAAACATTACCAGAAGAGAGAAAAGCTGCACTCTCTCAAGTAAAGCTTCAACCATTGATTGAATGGCATAGGTTTTCAAATTTCAACAGATTGAACAGAACTGTAGCATATTGTCTAAGGTTTGCAAGGAAAAATCAAATTCGCGGACCTCTTACAGTTGAGGAGTTAAAAGGTGCTCTTCATAAAATAATTCTACTCGTCCAATCTGAGTGTTTTGGAGGCGAAATTAAACTGTTAGCATCTCATGACGATGAAACAATACAAAATGGGCTTAAAAATAGCAGAATACGATGTCTAAATCCATTTTTGGACAAGGAAGGAATTCTTAGGGTCAATGGTAGGTTATCCAAGGCAAATATAGATTTTAATCAACGATTTCCAATTTTGTTACCAAATAAACACCACATTGTTAATTTGCTTATTCAGTTAGAACATAAAAAGTTGTGCCATGCTGGTCCTCAAGCTGTGTTGGCAAATTTAAGATTGCGATATTGGCCGATTCATGGTATGATAGCTGTTAAATCTGTTATTAAGGCTTGTACTGCTTGCTATAGGTTCAAGGCAAAGGTATCGAATCAACTCATGGGTTCTCGTCCATTGGACAGAGTTTCAATTGCAAGACCTTTTTTGAAAGTGGGGGTTGATTTCGGGGGTCCATTTGAAATAAAACAATCCAGGCTTAGGAAATCAACTGTTACCAAGGCATATATTGCATTATTTGTGTGTATGGTGACCAAAGCTGTTCACATAGAGTTAGTCAGTTGTTTGAGCACAGATGCCTTTATTAATACGCTTAAAAGGTTTATTGCTACAAGGGGATGTCCAGATACTATTTATAGTGATAACGCTACGAATTTTCAAGGGGCTAATAACGCACTTAAAGAGGTATATTTATTTTTTAAATCTAAACCCAATTTAGACACCGTTCACAATTTTTTGGCAGATAAGGAAATACAGTGGCGTTTTATTCCACCGGTTAGTCCTCATTGGGGGGGATTATGGGAAGCGGGGATCAAATCCACAAAATATCACCTTCGTCGCATAGTAGGTAGTTTGATTCTGACATTTGAGGAAATGACAACTGTTTTAGCACAAATAGAGGCTATTTTAAATTCAAGGCCCCTATTTCCAGTTTCTTCTGATCCTAACGATTTACATTGTTTAACACCGGCTCATTTTTTGATAGGGGAACCCTTAACCGCATATCCAGAAAGGGATTTATCTAATATACCAGACAATAGATTAAACTTTTGGTAATTAGTTTCAAAAATAAAACAGCAATTTTGGAAACGATGGTCGATAGAATATCTAACAAGATTACAAAACAGACCAAAATGGTTCTACTCGACAAAGACCCTAAATAAAGATACGATTGTACTTTTGAAAGAAGATAATGTGCCACCTTTGAAATGGCCACTGGCACGTATTATAGAAGTTGTGACGGGCTCGGATGGAAAGGTTCGAATGGCAAAAGTAAGAACGAAGGACGGAATCTATACACGGTCAATTACAAAATTATGTCCTTTGCCCTTCGAGGATAATCAAAAAGATAATCTGTTGAAGCCAGTACTTCAAGGGGGGGAGAATGTTGCAGGGTAAAGACACTATTCGTAAAATCCAGTATTTTATTTACTCTTTCAAGATAAAATTAATAGCCAAATTTCCGTTCATGAAATCTGATCCGCTCTAGTAAAAACACTTTAATTCTTTGAAACCGATAACACCGTCACGTAGCGCAGCTTCATCAATTTCAAATACTTCTCTGTGTTGATTGCTGAATCGTTGTTGTTTTAAGATATACAATTTCAATCAGTTTTAACCGTGAGAAGAGAGTTCAGTTCAAGTTAAGAGATCTTTAGTTGAGTTCTTGACTGCTTATAATCATCAGGTGGGCGGGCGCCCTTTGTGCTGTGTCCGAGGGCATCCCGCCAATTCTTTTTAGTCATTAAGTTTATTATGTTATTTTTTGTAAAGTGCTATTTATGCTTTTAAATAAAGTGATTGCACAGTAATTCCATAAAAAATGGATTTTAATTGGGAAACGAGAAAGCTGTGAACTTCGGCGAAGAAAATAAAATTACAGTCCACTAGGAAGGCACAAGAGGTATGTTGGACACTTAGGATGATTCGCTTCGTGATTGGTGTTATAACTCTGCTTATACCGACTGTTAGCTCTTGCACAATTGCTACATTTCTTTCTTGTTTTCTTGCATTCCTGTACGTTGTGGCTTTCTGCACAGTATTGACAGACCTGGTCGTTCTGACACGCAGTGTTCTTATGGTAGTGCTCCTGGCAGTTAAAACAACGTTGTATACTTATATCTTCGTAGACAGGGAACCTCTCCCATTGAATGAATACCTTCTTCGTATGCATGAATTTACAGAACAGACTAGCAGAGCACTCTTCATATAACGTATATGTCTCATTTTTCTTCACAGGCTAATAGTATGTTTAATTGAATTGAATTAATTGTGCTCAACAATTAGATCGTTTAAATTTTTTTAATTGATTTATCTTCTGATTTATTTATTTACATTTTTTCTTGTTGCGAAGCCTAAGCAGAAACGAGCGCCAACTTACGTTTTGCGGATTTTCTTACTTGTGCCGTCTACATGTTGGTAGTGCTTTTTAAATAAATTACCCTTCCCCCCCTCCACCGCTCTATTTGTGCTAAGATCTAATTTGCCCATTTAGCAGACAGTTTCTTCTCGCCTAGTTATTTTCAACTCAGCATTTTCTTTTAACTTTACTCACTCTCAGTGTCTTCTAATCTAAGGTAAAAGTGAATATATGAAATTACATACTTAGCAATGTTTACATACCCTTTGATAACTTAAAGATTCCCATATTTAATTTTTGTAGCTCAAGTAGATCCTAAGTTAAGAAGGGCTCGAAAACACTTTAGGGACATTCATTTTTATAATATTTGTATACTCCTTCAACAACACAAATGAAATGCTACTGTTGAACTCGCTTGTAACTTTTCTCTTTAATAATAAATTATATCACCACCTTAAGATGTTCAATTTTGGAATAAAAATACCTAAATGACAGAACTCTACATAACATAAAATCCTTTAGCAAAGACTTGTACATAATTAATCCGCGGAAGCTTCGAGACGTAGGTTTTCTGTACCCTGCTTTTACGACGAGCCCCCAGACGAAACTTCCGTAACAAAAACCAATTTTGTCCAAGCAAAGAGGGGTAAAGTAATGGTTTCGCAATAAAATTGTATCACAGTCCTCTATCAATAGATGCCGACCTTTTCATAGGACATGACGCATCCCCTATAAAACATATTTACTTGTCAACTTTTATCGTCTGCCTATTTGCTGTTCAAATTTCATTTATAATGGAAACTATAAATATTATTCTGGTCAAAGTCGGTTATAGCTAGGGGAGATAGCTAACCATAGAGTTAATGGAATGAAATATTAGACTACTGTTTAATATAAGGGTGGTGAGTAGATAACTTCAATCATCGGCGCCTGATCTATATTAATTTAAGGTGATATTATTTGGGCTAATGGTAGGGAAGGGAATGACCGTCCCTTTATGATAAAAAGTGTTTGCTCATTGAAATGCAAAAATCAATACTTCGATGATTAATATTTTAAAATAAAAATCGATTATATCCAGCGTCATTTCATATTTAGTGTTGCGTATTAATACGGGGAAGGAAAACGTGTCTATAAAATTAAAATAAATAAAGGAATAATATTTGAATGAAAGTTATGCCCATCTAATAAACATGGACGATCGAAAATTGACATTTTGGAATTTAATCGGTTCGCCTGAGAAATAATTGAATTAAATATTTCTGGTTTCGTTTGAAATAATCTGTCTTCTGACTTCGAAGTCAGATTAAGTCGCGAGTAGCCGGAACTGGAAATATGGTAATACCGACTAACCCGAAAATTAATGTCAGGAGGTAAATTATATTAGACTAATTTAAAAAGTGCAAGGCATCCTTTTCTAAGGCACTATACTTAAATTTTAGAAATATACAAAATGTCAGAAACATCAAACTTCATGTTATGAAATATTTCTGGAATTTTTCGCAGAAGAAATAAAATCAATTTTGTGTATATAAAATTATTTTAAAATTACCACCCATTATCTCCATTCCTCACGTAAATCGTCAGTGCGCGTAAAACCATAAAAAATAGAGTTTTAGAGCGTGTACCCAACCAACAGCAGCCAATCACTTTTAACTTCCCACTGGGTCAAAATGACTCAAAGCATGCGATCAATACCTTCTAAGCAAAAACGCCTGATATGTAAATCTAAGATGGCGTCGCGAGTAGGGAGCAGGCTCTGATTATGTTACATTTTAACTTCAAAAAAATATACCTACCTAAATTATTTTTAGCTGTTAATTACATGAATTTTATTAAAATAGAAAAACATCGTTTGAGACCCATACCCATCATAGAAAGGAACATAATAATTATTATAATAAGTAGTTTACCAAATATAATATGCTATGATGTAAAAAATACGGACTATTGCTTTTAATTTATAAATATACAGTGGTTTGTTTAAAATATATCTCGAAGTATATATAAACCAAAAACAAGAACACCTCGTTACACAGATATTAAGACTGTTTAAATAAGATAATGTAAGGTGAAAAAAATAATGTCTACTTTCGAGGGGCTCTTCATTTGACACAATTGTTTCTGTTTTGTTTAAAAAATAAACTTTAAATTTTGAATATGATAAGAATAGGTAGGGATCGTCAAGACAAGAAACCTTGTCTTGGCAAGCAATTTCTTGTCTTGTCTTTAAATATTTTCAAGAAATAAAAAAAATCTTGTCTTGACCATTTTTTCAGAGTTGGTGTCTTGTCTTGACTCAAGAAATCTTGAAATTTCTTGATATCTTGACAAAAGGGAAACCCCCGTTTAAAACTAGCGGTATAAGATTGGCTGACGTGATATTTATGCTTTATGCGTAGAATCGAGGTTCTGGCGGCAGTAGTATTATTTTACAGTTCGTTGCTTCATATGCGTTGTCTACGTAGCGAAATTTACGCCACTGAAGGAGACCCGCTTTGCAAAGTTCATTTTGATTCTAATATCTTAGACCATAACATATCCAAAAATGATAAAAAATCCTCTGGAAATAAAAAGTCATTAAGCATTAAAAAATGATCCAATTTAATTTGGCCCACAAGACATTTACCAAAATTAAAATATCAATTTCAATTTTGTTTGTATATGCCTGTTTTTTTAATGGTCAATATTCCGAAACCTTTGCAATCTTTTTTGCATATTTTTACATCTTCATTTCATTCGGTCTATTTTTGCAACGACCTGAAACATTGGTTTAAAAAAATACCCCCTTTTCTGTGGGCCATTGAAATAGACCCGCTCTGCAATGTACTTTTTGATTCCAATACCTTAAGCCATAACATATCCAAAAATGATAAAAAAATCCTTTGAAAATTAAAAACTACACACAGCGTCAAAAGTCTTGGACCCCCAACTACTTTTCTCATAAGATCCGATACAAGCATGTCTGCCTGAAAACATTAATATCTACTTTAATAAATAGTCAAACAAAGTGATTCGAAAAAAGAAAATGCTAATATAAGATGAAGCTACAAATGTATATTACAAAGTGAATCTACTGCCGTAACCAGTGGACTATATGCAGAGTGTTGAGGGTTTTTTTAGAGTTTTTAGATAAACATAAATTTTTGACTCTCCCCGTATGAAACAAAAACTAAAGTTTGACTAAAGTCTTAGGGTGGATAACTTTGCCAATTGATTGTCTATAAAGTAATGCCAAAAATTTAAGTCGAAATTGAACATTTTTTTATACCGAGTGAATTCAAAATTTAGGATTTCTCTGAAAATTTTTAACACTCTGTACCTACATATCCACCGGTTACAGCAGTACATTAATTTTGTGATAATTTTGAAATTTCTTCTTTGGCATTTTATTTTTTGAATCACTTTGTTTGCTTATTTAATAAACTAGATATGCGTGTTTTCAGGCGGACATGTTTGCCTTGCCTCTTATGAGAAAAGTACTTGGGGGTCCAAGACTTTTCAAGTGGTGTGTATTAAGCAATAAGAAAGGTTCCAATTTAACTTGGTTCATAGTGTATATGTCAACTTTGGACATTTGGCGAGGTGTTATAAAAAATGTTTGCTTAATATATATTTTTTTATTAATCTGTTAAAAATGTTGCAGTGCTTTGTTTTTTCCAATAAACTAGCAAACAAATTAGTTTTTTTTTTAATAATTCTAGGTTTTTCAAGAAATTTCAAGATTTTCTTGATTTCTTTACAAGAAATCTTGATCTTGAGAAGTAATTTCTTGTCTTGTCTTGAAGAACAAGGATCATTTCTTATGTTTCAAGACAAGATCAAGAAGTTTTCAAAAAAATGATGACCCCTAAGAATAGGTACTTTTCAGTTTAAGACTGTGCAATAGAAAAATATTTGCATCACTAGCTTTTTTGCCTAGATTTTGCAGCATATATTCTTTTTTTGATACCAATAACAGAGAAAAAAAAATAAACAAACTTAATCGTTTTCGAAATATTTCTGAACTAGTTGGCTTTGCACGGTTGAGTGATACAATTTTTGGCACTTGTGGTAATTGTTGTTAATACAAAAAAATGGAGTGTGTTCCTAAAGGTGTTAAAATATCACTTAAAATGTTTAAATTGGTCTCTACAGAGCGCTGTTTGTTATGTTGTTTTAGAAAATAAGCAGCTTCAGTATGAACGTTCTCTATAGTATTAACATCATGTAGGTACTTCAAGAGGTAAGTTGAGTTGCCTTTTGTCTTGACATACGATTTTGTTGGTTAGCAGCACTCATTGATATAAACATATTTTCCGAAATATAGACAATGAGTGAGTTTAAGTGAGCTTAAGAAGCTTCATCAATGTTAAATCATTTGGTCTAAAGTTGACTTCAGACACCTTACTTTATTTGCCTGCGTTAGACCAAGACCTCAGTCAAGTCAGTTTTTGACTATAATGCAACCACCCGAGCAACCCCCCTATGGTTAAAGTAAGCAGGTATTGCAAAACATTTTTTAGGTAGAAAATAGGAAAATCGCACTATTAATTAGTATTATAAATATAATGTACACGTAATGTGGGGCTCAGCCTGTAAAAATACAGTGTGCATAACTAGTTACTGCCTAGAAAAATAGAAAAACAAGACTTACCAGAGTATTCTTGGTTGGAACAAAAGATTTTCCCTCTTAATTCAATTTACCTTCTCCTGCCTCAATTTACCTTCTTCTGGAAGTGAATCAATTGCCACTTTGGGTCAATTTTTATAATTTCCGTTGCATTTGGGAACACAGCAGATTAACACCATGTTTTCAATTTACTCAACACTATTATGCACAATTATTTAAAAGTCAATGTTCTCAAGTAAGTGACTGAACTTAGACCAAATTAAACATACTTTAATTATTTCAGCACGTACCTAAAATCACCCTACAATCCTTAATCAATATTCAATAACGCTCCAAATAGAATATTAGAAAATGCTTAGGTCAATATTCTCAACTAGGTAACTGAACTTAAACCAAAGCTTAAACATACTTTAATTATTACAGCGCGTATCCAAAACCACTCTATAACTCTTAATCAATATTCAATAATGCTTCAAATAGAATAATAGAAAATGCTTAGGTCAATATTCTCATCTAAGTCACTGAACTTAAACCCAAGCTTAACCTAACTTTAATTATTACACCACGTACCAATCCATAATCAATATTCAATAATGCCACAAATAGAATAATAGAAAGTCTTTAAGTGTCCTAAGTAAAACTGAGGGATTAAAGTCGGGCTGTAGCCTAAAAGATATCTATGGTTACCTAAAACTTATTATATGCAGAATCAAAAGGCAGTCAAAGTAAGTATTATTATTATAAAGCCATAAAATGAAAGCCTTAAGGGTTTTTTTGTTTTGGATAATACGATGTATTTTCAGCTCTCAAGTTATAGTAGATATCTGTTGAAACACACCTTGTACCAGAGCAATCAGATCCTAACTATACGCTATAAGTATTTCATTGTATAATGTAGAATAATTAGGAAGTATGGTGCAAAGTAATAGGTTAAGAGTCTATTTTCACGAACACAGGGCCTTACCATTAACACAATAAATACTGCTCTGTATAAATTGTTCACTGCAAATGCACAAATTTCACAATTTTAAACAAATGTGCAAAACTTGGGCTCTATTTACGAGTAACGGTTATTTGATTGCTTTTGATATATATACGGGAAAAATAACGGGGAAAAACATTTGGCATTGGGGGAGATACTGTGGTTTTCCTCATTGAAGCAGCGAATATTCCGGAAAATAACGGCTTTAATTATTATTTGATAAGTATTTCTACATTACACTAACTATATGAGAGGGATGAATATGATGGATTAGCTAATTGCAGCTTATCGTACCTGAATTAGATAAATGAAATGGTGGTGGCCGATTTTTTGTTATCTGTTTGATGCTTCTGTTACAAATGTATGGATACTCATGAGAAAATTAAAGCCACATATAAAGAGCAAATCGCAAATTCATTGCTAGAAGCTTATTGCACACCGTCTAATCGAGGAAAAGGTATTCCTAATCCATTAAATAAATGAGGACGTTCTGCTATTGCAAAAGCAAAGGAGTTGGCAGGTTTTATGTGCATTTTGGCCCTCTGTAGAATTCGGTGAATTTTTTATATGTTGTAGCTGATGTCAAGATAAGATTTTCTTACCAATGCGCCAAAGTCCTAACTATACTGGGTGTATGAGAAAAATGGGTCCGAATGTTGCGATTTTTATATTACGTATATAACAATTAATTGCAAAACATATCAAATGACTTCACTTCTAACGCTCAAATCCTATTTATTTGTTCAACTGTTTCTGCGCTGAGATGAATAATGCAGACTGTCCCTAAAAATGGCCACGGCATCGAACCGAAGCTTTCGAAAAAAGAACTAATTTTTAGAGTATATCAGCTATCGTAACAAACCTAGAACTAAAATAAATAATTCTTATGTCTAACAATAAAAAGTGGGTACCTACTTATATCTGCTCTCCTAACGCTGCATTACTTAATTCACAACTTCAATATTGATATTTTGTCTGTTCTGCGCATCTTGAATACACCTTAGTAATGCATCTGTGGGGTATCTGACTTGATTCTCAAATCTTGCATACCCTAGATACCACAGCACACATGCGACATGAGCACAGACGCCTAACGTTCGGGCACCTGATTTGCAGGTACAGTAAGTTCCCGTAATTGGATCTTCCCCCATGTCTTCATTATATCCTATAAACAACATATGTTTCGTTCTTTAAGTGAACCTCGAATAAATTCTGGCCCTAATCAAATTATTTACGAAACTCTGTGTTTGAAAAGCATATTCATTCATTATTTCTCTATCACTGGTATCTTGAACATATCCAGAACTGATCTTGACTTGATAGGTTCCAAAGGCCTTTGATCTTATATATTCGACAGGAAAACGGGGAAAATAATCATTATTTTCATTCAACTGAACCCACGGCCCCATACCAACCCTCTGGTTTATCTTTCTTGTTGGACTCTGGTTTGCAAATGGTTAACTCGTTGATTTTCAATTATATTAAGCATTGCCGTGGCAATATTATCGTCATAATTTTGCATATGTATGGGCTCGTGGAATCTATTAATGAGACTGCAACATATTTTCAAAAAATCACCTAAATGCAAACAATGTTGCATTGGTATCATGTCTCTAAAAAACTTGAATATGCTTTTTAAATGGCCATTCCTAGCCTCGACAATCCATCTGGCTTTGGTGATTTTCCTAGAATCGTTAGCTTGTTCGGTTGTAAACTGTCGTTGTCCTCGTGCCAGGAATGAAGGTATTTCGCAATTTACATATTGCTTCGAGAAATTCAACAAAGTCCCTGTAGCCTCTATCTACGATAAAAATATCATTTTCCTGTACCCACTGACGTATTCGTTCTCTATCTTCATTGAATTCATTCATTAATATTTGGGCATCATTATTACGCATATCAGAGAAATAAGGGCCATGAACATTAAAAATATAACCATCATACAATAAGTCCTGCTTTTAATAATGTGTATTTTTTATGAACTGAGTATGACTGTCTTTGGACTCTAAATTGTCAACTTTTTAGAATCTTGAAATAGGTGCAGTCTGGAAAAAGGATGGCTTTCGGTACAGCAGGTTCAGGATTATAAAGTCGATTTGCAAATTCTGTAATATGTCTCGCCAAGAATAAGTTCTCGATTTTGGATAGGAGGTGAGTCAAATCCGAGGTTCTCTCTAACAAACTGGGACATTAGACTTTGTCTTACAATGGTTATGATCATACTCATGTTTTGCCTTGAAGAAAAATGCATAATTGAATTCCAGAAATTATCAGAAAGTCCTTGACGCAGCTTTATTAGAAAAGCCATCAGATATTTTTTGGTGACGTATCTTCTACAACCACTGATTTCCACTGGAACACATGTCGCAAATAAATCCCGGAACTGTTGTCGATTTAAAGAAGTTAAGCTTTTCAGTTCAGGGTCACTGAAATTATTTTCGTCATCATATCTTGTTTTCTCCTGCTTTTGAGATATTTCCCTTAATTTTGAAAACCAAGTAGCAATATGGTTGCCATTTAATAATATTTTCATGCGAATGCTGATTACGTTTTCCATAAATTATAGCTGAATATTCCCCCGAAAGTTTAAATGAATGTTGCAGCACCGAACTTGTTCTGGTATAAATATATTAGTTTTTAGGTAAAAATCTACTCTTGCGTTAAGTGTTAATCTCTCATTTGTAGCCTCATTACACAAGAAACGACTTTCAGTCTGCCTTCTCACCAAAACTTCCATTAAAATAGCCTGCTCATTTCCCTCGCTTTCAAGAAATTTCAATATCTTTTTGTCACAGTTTGCGCATATCCTAGTGTTCTCATTAACGTTCTGCTCTGCCAACCTAAATCTACTTCGATGTAGAATTGCAGATCTCTGCGTCTGCTGTTTTGGTTAATTTCTTGATTAGGTTTATACACAAGTCTCCCGAACCTACTTCTTATTGGAAATCTTACGTCACACACGAAACAGTTGAGCATTTTTAAAGTAGAAAAACTTAAAACAACGACTATTCGACAAAAAACACACAAATTGAACTTCTAAATAATTATCTTGCATTCAAGCTGTCAAATAATTAAGTAACTAAAAATGGTCTAATAGTTTTCCGGAGTTGTCAATCTCGAATCACAGCCAAGTTTTCGAAATGTTTGTTTTATTAGAGCCAGAATATCATAATGTGCGCGGCTTGTAGAAATGTTTAAATCTACTTTGGGTCATTATGTAGGTAGGAAAAATTATTACGTCCATTTTTCTTATATTTAAATGGAATCAACCCTGTAGGTGTAAACAAAAAAAAATGTTCTAATTAAAAGAAAATGTACCTAAAGTTTTTACAAAGAATGAATAAAAATAGTTAGTTCTTCTGAAAGTACCTAGGGAGGTACCCACTGGAGAAAAATAAAAAACGGCTATGTGTACCAACATAATTTTTGTTATTTTTAGAAATAGGAAGGAAACTCTTGGAAGTAGTCTAATACCTACTTTTACTTGCAACAGCAAACTTGATGGTTCTATTTTGTTCTCACTTCTACTTGTTCTAGAACTGTATATAATATACTTAGTTTTAAGAAACTGATTCAATGTATTGATAAAACTTATTTTACATGGTTATAATAGTATTCAATTTGCCTGAAACATGTATTAGTTTGAAAATTATATTATTAAAACATAAATATTGTAACTTTCGGACCCATTTTTCTCATACACCCAGTATAGTTAGGACTTTGGCGCAATGGTAAGAAAGTCTTATCTTGACATCAGCTACAACATATAAAAAATTCAGCGATTTCTACAGAGGGCCAAAATGCACTTAAAAACCTGCCAACTCCTTTGTTTGCACGAAACATCATATTACATTCAAAAATATATTTATCATAAATTTCGAGAACGTGCATATAATCGGGTATATCGGATGACTGCCCGTGTTTTTTTTAATTACTTTGAATAAAAATAACCATTTTTTTTAAATTGCATTTTTGCTTTTATAAACTTTATGCACTAATGGGTGTATATATATATTTAATTGTTTGTGTAAAATATGTATTCTGTTTTGATTCCAGATTATGGTAGAAACAGTTGAAAAAAATCTTTTTGGGAAGATCTGGAGTCCATAAATGAATCTGGTGAAAATAGAATTATTTACAATAAACCATCAACCAACGGTGCTATGTTGGGGTTTGGAACCTTCGGCAACATGCACTAAAACGGAGTTTTATCCACAATACCGAAAGTTCCATTTTTGGATACTTTAGTGATTAGGAACGATAATAACACACTAGAATTTGATATTTATAGAAAAAGTACTGCCACTAACCGATATATTCCTAATGACTCCTTCCACTGCGACCAACACAAATTGGCCAGCTTTAATTTTTTGGTACACCGTATGGTTAACTTTCCTCTCAGCAGAGAAAGATTTAATAATGAAAAGGAGACAATTAAGAATATAGCGAAAGTTAATGGTTTCAATACTAACTTAATAAATAGACTAGTTAATAGACATTTGTTTAGAAAGACCATTCGTGATTCCACTTCTTTCGTCAATCAGGATGAAAATACAAAATATGTCTCGATACCATATAATCCTCAGTGTACTAGAGGACTTCAAAAAGCCTTTAAGGAAGTAGGTTTAAAATTAGTATACCAAACTCAGTTCAACATTAAGAAATTATTAGGTGGTCCAAAGGACAAAATTGAAATATTAGAAAGAAGTGGAATATATGAAATTGGATGCATGGATTGTAACCAAAAATATGTTGGGCAAACTAGAAGATCTATACAAACGAGATTCAAGGAACACTTAGCTCATTTAAAGTATGGTAGAACAGAAAAATCAAGTGTTGCCGAGCATGCTTTTGATAACAATCATAGAATAACAATTATCAATTTAAAATTAATTCATAATATAACTGATAGGAGATTATTAGACGCATATGAAAGTACGGAAATTATTAAATGTAAGAATAGTTTAAATAGAGATAGAGGGCCTATTCCGTATAGTCCATTGTATTGGTTGATCAAGCGTGACTAGTGGGATTCCAGGATTGGTTCCTTTGGTTCCGCTTGATTAAGTAAACATTTAGTATAAAAGCGAGTTAGGTAGAGTTTTAAATTTAGTTTTAATCATCTCCTGATGATGCTAACATGGTTAGCGAAACGCGCGTCGAGTGCAATAATTCTGTTTCGGTATTGTGGATAAAACTTCGTTTTAGTTAATCAACCAACGGCACAAATGTTGTTGACGATAGACGTATTGCATGTGACCTGATTTTTGACAAAGAAGACGAAAGCGAGAAAGTCAAAAGTAACTGAAGAATATGATGAAACCAACACCCATATTGAAATCGAGGCAAAATCAGATGGTCAGAGTCATCATCAGAAAGTGAAAATGATGCCAAGCATTGATGAGAACATGGAAATGATAGAACTAAACGGGGTCATGTTCCCTCAACCAAGGAAAAACGAGAACTTGTTGCCAAATTTAATATTAGTGGTTTATCATTTCGAGATAGATTTCCTCACTTGTCCTTAACTATAAATGTTTTTAGTGGGTTTGGACGATTGCTAATATTAATTCTAGCGTCTTACTGATATAAGTAAATTCTAGTGATGACGTATGCTATCAGAGTGTTTGCAACAATATTTGGTTTGGCATTATTGCACATTGAAACAAAGTTTTCTCTAAAATATTATGCGCAAAACCACTCCTGATAAGTGATATCTCTTCATTTATCGTTTTCAACAAACATTGTTACCAAATCCACATTACTATGTGCCTTTTTCTCTAATAAACGATGTATACATAATGCTGGTATGAAATATTAATATTCGTTTGGAGGCTGGTTACGAAAAAAAATTATAAATTGAATTTTCATCCAGAGAGCAACGATGAATTGAAAAATTAAATAAAGAATATATGGGATGAATCAAGACAAGATGTCGACCTTTGTAGAAATTCATATTTATCGATACCACAGAGAACTAACGAAGTTTTGGCCCGAAATGAAGCTATGACTAGCTATTAAAATTTCATAATATTGCCTTATTTATTTTTTCTTTTCGTTTATTTATTAAAACTTTAATAAATATTTGTGTAACAAAATATGTGGTTGACATATTTTTACTAATAATGAAACATTGTCGTTTATAATATAATATTTGCAATAAAAACTATTAAAAAAGATACCTATATTATTATTTGGTACAACATATTTATGATTTTGACAGAAAGGATTACACAGCCCAAATTTTGTCCAACGGATTAATGCACTTGACTTCACGGCAGCTTTCTTTCAAGTAAAATATCAATAGGCCCGATGGATGATGTCCAGTTATCACCATTTAAATTTTTATTTGTTCCAAAGGCGCAGGGTTGGGTTGGTTTTTTAAACCTTTTTATCTGAATTTGGTAGATCTTAACCATCTGAATTTCGACCTCTATAGATATATTCATTAAAAAAGTAATGGTTACGAACATCTGTTAAACACTTCACCTTTATCTAATACTTTGCAAGCTTTTTGAGCGCATGTATCTTAAATCGGTACCAGCTCCTAAATGGTGTCAACATCTCAACATCACACGTAGATATGCCTATAGAGTATGGAGCCTTAAAATATTGTACAAAACCAATAAACAGAATCCTCTCTTTTGCTTTCAAAACGATCCGCAAAATTAAAACTAATCAGCAGAAATGCGAACCGCTTCTGGGCCATTATACTTCCAAAAACATCCCTCGCGGTTCCATCTGTGGTGAAAATCGTCTTAATGTTTTCGTGATTTGGTTTAAAAACGGCGGTGTGGATCGAGAGGCCCAATAAAGCTTTGGTTTTCAATTCTCACGATAATATATCGAACTATCATTTCCAACATATTATCTTGAAACAGTAGACCTCAACATGATGATGCGGAAGAGAATTTTGTAGACGCCGCTTGGCTACAGGACGCAGCTCTGGTAATTGCATAACAATTCCTTGCTCTACTTCTCTTTATGAAATATTTGGCAGACCATTTTTATTTATTTTTCCCATAAAACTTTTAGATATTTTTCCCCGACTATTTTCATTCTCTTTATTTTAAATAGTAACTTGGTGGTCCCCATCAGCTAAATTTGAACTTGTATGAGCGGGAACTCTCAACAACAGAATCACCTTCACACTCGCCAATATCGCTTACATAGCTGCCCGTTTCATTGTGTCTATCATTCCATTAGACAATTTTCAAAATACGGGTATTTTAATGGTACACGTTTAGAAGGTTCAAGTTGGAAATCCATGACAAATTAACCGTCTTAATAAAAACACGTAACTGGCACGAAGTGGTCTGTCAGACACTAAACAACAACTTTGGTGTTTAATACATTTTTCAGAAAAGCAAATAACCGACGCGAATTCTAAGGCAAGACCAACAGTCGGTTCACTTGAAATGCAGCTTGACTTACGGGACAGCGTCTGTCAGACCCCACTGTATCGGTTACGGATCGTAAGCTTTTAGCGATTTAAAAGTTAACCCTAGGCGTTATGTTCAAAGTTAGTCACGGTCATATAAAATTAAGAAACATACATTAAAATAGAACCAGATTAGGATGCTTTTAGTCTACTTATAAACGCTATGCTGTATACATCTAATAAATAAGCATGAACTGGTCCTACCTGATATGTGCAGCATGATGATATACTATCCAATGTAAAGGCTGCTCCACACGCAACGGTAAATGCGAAGGCCAACCTTGAGGCGACCGGCCTCGAGGAAAATCCAAACGTGTTTATTGAGATTTCCGTCGAGGTATACCTGTGGTGCTGACTTCTGAAGGCCCTTGATCCTGAAGGCGGCTCCACACGCAACGTGTGTATTGATCAGTATAACTGTGGTGCTGACTTCTGGAGGCCCTTGATCCTAAATCTTGTTCGACTTGCCTCTGCTTCTTCTCGTCTCGCCGGCCAACCGGAATGTGTGTGTGAGTGGGGGGGTCAGGAGGTAGGCCTTGAGGCAACTTAGTGCCGTCAGTGTTTCCGGCTAATATATGGTCATTTTTACACGACGTGTTAAATCGACTTTTCGTTTGACAATTAAATGTTTATGTTGCAAAGTTTATTTCGTCATGGCCCGTGTAAAATCAATTCAAGAGAAATTTATAGCTTTGTTCACAGATTCGCCGTGCTTGTGACAAACTATGCTGATCAAATGGGTACTTTAACAACTCCCATAAGTTAACTCGAGAGACAAAACTACCTTTGTCCCAACAGCACGAAATCCTTCCCGCTCAAAATGCCTCTAAAAGCTCTGGTACAGTTCCCCACATTTCACCTCGGCCATATTACAATTACTCCTCAACCACAATGTCACAACATTCCAAGAGGCCCCCAGTATACCAACAGCTCACTCAATCGACTAGAGTGCCCAATGTACTATCATCATTTGAAGATCCAGCTGAAGGAATTACCGCATCAGACTTTGTTTCCACATTCCACGATGATGATATACAACAGTTATGCACTTGCATTTTCACTATTTATATTTTGCTCGGTTACTTTTGCATTAACGATTTTTAAACTTTTAAGAAATTATTGTACTTTTGTTTTCTTATACCATTCGTTCGACCAATTAATTTTGGTGTGGGTTTGTACTTTTATTGAAAATAAAACAATGATTGACTGATAAATGAGTTCATATAATCCTCACGAAGAACTCTGTGAATAGCTTTGCAAGTTTATGGTACAATCAAGCTGAGAGCCTGGGGTGAAATCGCAGTATAAAGTTTCAATTCTTCATAGCTTCTTCCAGTGACCGAAAATCGTAAAGTGGCACTTAATCTTGCATGAGGTGAAATTGCAGTCCTCGTTATGGGGTTCTTTTTCTGAATAATAAGAGCCTAAGGTATATATCCTCATCCATCCGCAAATAATTACGCCAATCTTTCGGACTTTCGAACATCAGGTCTTTTAATAAATTTAAATGAGAATAGACTTTTCTTTTCTGAAGCCACTCTTTAGTCCAAAATGCTTGCTTCACTTTTCTTTTCGTACTTTCCGCAGTTAACAATAAACCAACAACAGCAAGGGCATCGTCTGTCGATGCCATCACGCCCAAAAACATGGAAAACTGGAATGCTGTCCGCCCATTTCTGCAGTGTGTGGAAACTCCTTCTTTTAAGGTTCGCCTCAAGGTTAGCCTTAGATTTTACCGTTGCGTGTGGTGCTTGCTTAAGATATTTTTCGTTTTGCAAATATTGCAAATTAATGAATGTTACAAATCTATAGGTAATAGCAAAATTCTGTTTTTGGATTTGTTTTCAGGGTACCAAACATATACATCTAAAAATTGTCATATCGCAAACCATGTGTCTCCCAGTGAAACAAGCAATTATGCTTTGATATACATTCAGAAATATATTTAATAATAATTTTAGACCATAACATATTGTTAAAGTTGGATTACTTAAATTATTTCCATTTATAGTTCCTTCTATTGAACTACCAGAAGCGACTCTGCCTGTTTTTAGTCTGAAATCAATATTCAATTTTCATAAACCTTGTTCTTGTCTAAATAAAATTATTTTTTTAGGTGGTGATATCTTCTTTTGGGATCCTCCGTTATGGCGATAAATAGCACGTTCTATTTCTTGAACACTATTTCCTAAATCGAAAATTGCTTTTTGGCAAACTCCATAAATTTCAGCGGGGCTACGATGAACCAATCCATTGTTTGAAAGACGTATATAATTTTACATTTCTTTTTTACTTCGTCTTCTAAAATTTAATCTGGCTTTGCGTCAATAAATCTTTCTATAGCCACCTACAGTTGGGATATAGCTGTCGTACAAATTACAACATCAAACGGAAGTGTCATTCCAGAAGTAAAATAGCTTACCCATAATGCCGAAAAATGAAAATCCCAGATCATTATTATTTTATATTAAAAGGGAGAGTTAAGCAATACTTCATTTTGAACAAATCATTTTAGACAATTTGAATCAATGCAAACGTAGTACATTAATTTCACTATTTTATTAAAACAGAGTTTTATCCACAATACCGAAACAGAATATTTGCACTCGACGCGCGTTTCGCTAACCATGTTAGCATCATCAGGAGATGATTAAAACTCAGTTTTAATCATCTCCTGTTTCGGTATTGTGGATAAAGCTCAGTTTTAGAGGACCAGCACTCCTTTTTTCTTTTTCTCATTGCTAGTTTTAAGTTTTGTTTCGCGCTATTATAATTACTTTGTGC
>MU182394.1:240785-263156 GCA_016904865.1 Pissodes strobi | reverse complement strand
AAACATTAGACTGAGTGTTCTTTTGTTATTACGCTTTCTAGTTTACACATGCCCCCCTTCAACTAGCATTGGTCACCAATGCAAAACATCTTTACGGTTAGAAAGTTCAAAAAGGAAAGAATCTGCTCAATAAATAAAGACTTGATTAAGAAAAGAATTAACTAAATTCGTTATCTTAGAGACGCTCAAAAAGTAATTTTTGATGGGTATATTCAAAAAGGAGTGGAACCCCCTTAAACAATAACAACCAGCTGTCCTCAATGTTCGAATAGTCATATCGTTCTGTACCTACTTAAATTTAGGTTATGTCTGAGCACTTGTCCCTAGCATAATTCGGTCCTGGATTCCAGCCAAGGGGTCTCGATCTGCGTCCTTACTAAATTCAGAATCTTTGTCGGACTCCTTTTTGGCTGCTGTGTATATCAGGACTCCATCGCCATTGCCTAGGGGGTGCTTCCGGTACATGTAACAAATATATAAAAAATATAAGTGCTTAGTATTAACATTTTGTTTTCTATCTTAAAAAAAACTCCCTCTGTCATTTCAATTTTTTCTCACCCGGTACTAATTATTATTTAAAATCATACAGCATATTTTTATTAACTGGTGCCTTAAACATATGCAAGTATCATATTATTTTTAGTTGGTCTGCCGTGTATGTTTAGCCGAAATTGAACATTGCTGTAAATATTATTAAAAAACATATTGGTGTTAAAACAATCGAGGACTATTTTTTGATACCTTGCATTTTTCCTGACCCAGTATCTCGTTATATACTGTATCCTATATATTTCTAATCATTTGTAAAACATTTTTTGTGCCATAGAATTCGAAGTGTTCATGATGGAAGTGCCCTGCCGTAAGTAAAAAAAATTGTATAATCCCTTGAAAAATTTTCCCTTGTTGCTTGATTGTCGTATTTTTTCACCCCCCCTTTCTTTCTGTTAAAGAGAGAAGATTCGTTCGCGCCTACCGCAGGGAGGCCAGGCGGGCCCTGCCGGACGTCCCCTTGGTAAGAATTAAAAAAAATCAATTGAACGGTGTGCCCCTCAATATGTTTCTTCGAGTTTTCCATTATGTATTCCGGCAGGACACGAGCTCACATGTTTATTTTTAACTTATTATCAATATTTATTTTCCACTAATTATTTCCGTTATATTTATTATTATTATTTTTTTTTCCTCTGTATATTATTCCCATAAATATTTATTTCACACTAATGATTGGTTTTTTATTTTTTAACTTATAAAATCGCCGGCTGATATTTCCATAAATTATAATACGCTTAAAATTATATTCAAATTATCTGAATTATATTTAGGTATTAGCATGTCCTACAAGTGCCTATTTCTATTTCAACTATTGTCAGCGAATTCCAAGTCGATCGCTTGCTTGTTTATTTTTTTGAAACGTACATCGTAACTCTCTGTGACGGGTTTTGTTTTTTAAAATAATAACAAAAATTAGCACGTAAACTTGGTCTGCCTTGAGAAATATTGCCGATTATTTGTGATTATATAATATTGATATCTTGTTTTCATTGATAGTAAACATTGCCGGAATTTAAAAATAACAGTAGATATTTAATACATGTACACGCAATTTACAGTGACGTCAATTATGTTGCTTTGACTGATGATATTATTTGAATACTAGTATTATTAATTATTATCCCCCCTGGAATATGGCCAATATCCAAGGAAGACAATTGAATATTTTTTCGGTGTAAATTACCTATACAAGTTACAATTTTTTCGCTTAATTTGTAAAAAACATGATCGGTATTAATAATAGGTGCCTTTTACAAGATTTATGCCGCTGTCTGTATGGTTGTGTAAATTTAGAATTGTATGTAATGTACGACTGTAATTCTTCTTATTTCATCCATGGTTATTTATTTGTCTCTATTTACTTAATCTAAGTTTTCTGCTATCTATATGCTATTTATTCTTTTATTTCTATGGTTCTATATGCTACGGCGCCGTATTTTAATTCCTTATTTTATGTTCTACGTCTTCATAGTACATTTTTATACATAATTATTTATTTTTTTTTTTATGTTTGTCTACATATTTTGTCTATATATTTTGACTATCTCTATGTATTCTCTATGTTTTGTGCTGACACTTTTGTTATGTATTCTCTTTAATATTACTTCCTATATTTAACTCTTAATTTATCCTTTATTTCTATTAGCATGTTCTCGTTTACTATCTTTATATATACATCTGTACATATGTATCCCTATGTAGATTCCCATTTCATCTCCTAGGTCGTCATGTTGTCCAAGTGTCTGTTATGATCTTCCCTATAAGGTACTTCTCTTTGACAGTTGGCTACAACATTCCCTATGTGACCTCTATATAATTGTGCTTTCTAGCTTCTCCTTTATATTAGTTCAATATTATATCTCTCGTACTCTCAACTCTATAACTCTTTTAATTTCTCGTATACTTAAATGCCTATGTGGTACACACACTTGCATTTAAAATTACAACTTTTTACTCCAGTTGCTCATATCTTAATTTCTCATTTTTCTCCTCTAATGCCTACGTGTTTTTACAATGATTTCCCTAGTGTAGTACCTGCCATTAACACTTGCATTGAAAATTATAACTTCTCTAAGTTATATATACTTCCATTTTTGAAATTTTTCTCTATATGAACCTTCTTTCTCTTTGGATGCCTACATGTTTGCCTTATGATTTTCTCTATTTTCTCAGATACTGATCATCAACATTCGCGTTCCAAATTTTATTCACCTATTCCTAACATATTTGTCCTATTTTTACTATTTATATTTCCTAATTTCCTATATTTAGTGGCTTGGTTTCTGATTTCTTCTTAGTGTCTGGTCTCTTTGTATTTACTTAGTTTTGGTTACTTTTTGCTTAATTTTTGGTTTCTTTGTGTTAGCTTAGTTATGGTTGCTTCCTAATTACTTAGTTACGGTTTTTTAGTTATTTTTATTTATTTTTTCTTCGTTCCCTCCGATCCTGGTCCAGTTTGTCGTATCCCCCTAGTGTATTGTTTCTTTATAGATGCTGGTTTCTTCTTATATTTACGCTGCTTTTTTCTAGTTACTGTTACTGTATGTACCTTAGATAAGAGTTTTATATGATTTCAACTATGCTTTATGTCAACGCCTTTGTGTTTCACCTATACGATATTCCCAGTAGGATACTTATCGTTAACACTTGCGTTTACAACAGTAACTCTATTTCCTAGTTACTTATTTCTTCATTTTGCTCCTCAATATTTCACTTAATCCAACGCCCAAGTGCTTTTGCTATGAGTTTCCCAATACGGTACCTATCTCTAACACTTTGCGTTTAAAATTGTAACTCTATACTCTAGCTACATTTCTCTATATCTGCATAGACTGCTTATTTTTTCCTCTCATAAGGATGATTTTTTCTTTTATCTAAGGTATGATACTATTGATATTTGTGTTTAAAATTTAAAATTGCTGAAAATTTTCTTCTTCATTATGGTCCTCTTCTGTAATACTCAGTAATGTTGATTGATGGTATCTCAAATCTGAAGAGAGGCTGGTACACGATTTTAACCTTGTGGATCCCAATGGCAATGAATTGTGTTCGCAGATTTATTTAATTCCGACGAAAGCCAAAAAAAATTTGACTGACCCTGTATGTCAGCAATTAAAACAGCACCTGTCAAAAAATGGCTTAGAAAGAAAATGACGATATATATACTTATGTGTCCGGGAGTCAGAATGGCGTTACTTGTAGAAAGGTCGAAAAGGCTCTTCCATCAAGTGACTTCACTGCATCTGAACTGCCTCCGGGGTTAGGAGTCTGAACGGCTGCCTCCAAAAAACGTCACTGCGGATTCGAACGGCACCTCCAAAGGATATCTCCTCGACGAATCCATGGTCCTCGGTCGATGTACGGGGATCAAACGGCTGCCTCCAAAACGTGTTCGACGACTGGAACAGACGGTGTTTCTGCTACTTGGTTCTCGGGATCAAAAATGGCGTTCTCCACCACGTGTCAACGAAGCTTCTAGGAGAGACCGGACTCGATCTAGTGCGTTTCCTTGAAATAATTTGCTAGTAACCTTGGAATGTATTTTAATTTTATTTTAGATTTTTAGGAGGCGTTTTAATTTGTTTAATTTATATCGGTATTCTTTAATTAGGTTTCACTTTTATCTATGCTTCACTTTACTTTTTACTTTAAGCTTTACGTTACTTTTACACTTTACTTTTACACTGACATCACTATAGAGGAGGTTCGATCTTGGTTCCCAGAGAAGCGTTTGGCCTTAATTAAAAGGGAACTACTTAACCAGAAAGTCAAGATCGGGAGGTTGACCTTGGTACCAGAAAAGCGTTTGGCCTTAATTAAAAGGGAACTACTTAACCAGATAGTCAAGGTCGGGAGGTTTGACCCTGGTCACCAGAAAAGCGTTTGGCCTTAATTAAAAGGGAACTACTTAACCAGATCATCAGGATCGGGAGGGTTTGAGCTTACAGGAGGAGCGTTTTGCCTTAATTAAAAGGGAACTACTCAACCAGAAGTTGTCGTCTACTTGATTTGCCCGTTCTTTTATACTAAATTTTGTTGATATTTGACTGATTGTTTTTAAAACATGTTTAGATAATACTCATAATATTTGATCCTTCAATGTCAAGTATCAAGTTCAAACATTAGACTGAGTGTTCTTTTGTTATTACGCTTTCTAGTTTACAATATATATAGATTACTACAAAAAATAGATTAACCGAGACGAAAATGTTGAATTTTAAAACTATGCAATGTTGACTTAAGCAACTGTCATCTTTTCCTATATCGACAGTATCTAAATTACTTTTAAAAGCATACACACGGCAATGCATTACTTAAAAATAATCAAGCGGTTTGGACGCCTCTTGTTGATAGGTTACGAGGAGAGGGCCAGAAATATTCGGATATTCCAAAGCGCTGTAAAATTCTGAAGAAGTTCCGGGAAAATAGCCATGTAAAGAATACGACAAATCATAGGACATGGTGTCAAACTTAATATTATGTTAGGTGTTCAAGAAAACCACATCTTCCCAATTCCGTAGATATCGAGAGCAAACAATATCTGTCAGTAGACGGTAGTTAGGCTGTTTCAACCTTAGAAGCACAGAAATTAATTGATGACGACCCCGACACTTTGTGGGCAAGTGATGATTAATTGATTGAACTGAAGATAAGCTTAGAAAATAGACCCAAATAGTCAAGTTGATCAATGGAGTTTTCATTATTGGGCAAATGAGAAATTTCATTGAAGTAGCCAAGGCCACACCCAACGGCTCCATAAAATCAATGTTTGGACCGCATTCACCGTAGAACGAGTGATAGGGTCAGTTTTTTTTATACCAGTCTTATATTATCTCACTGCACTTCCTGTCCCACATTAGTTCCATTTCTTCTCAAATTGTGCGTCTTGTTCTCATTTTTAGTTCCATATAGTTTTCCTTATTTCTTTCATTTTTAGTATTTAACCATTTTTGATAGCTTTTCTTTTTCTGATTGATTAGTGCTTCTATTTAGCTGTTCCACCAGAGTTTCTTGCTTTGACTTCTGGTTTCTGTCCCAAGAGCTCCCTCCGCTGCTAAATGAATACTACTTATTATGTTTTGGTATGTTTCGTCTACCGGTTTATCATTTGTTATTCCATCGAGTTTCTGGTTGAGTCTTTGTTGGTAAAGTGTTTTGTGCTGTCCTACATTAGACTGTCTATATTGTAATGTTTAGTTGTAATTTCTTCATTTTGTTCTGATATTTGATTAGCTTCTCTTTTCTGATGTTTAAAAGGAAATACTACTTTAGCTTTAATTAAGTAATGATCTGATCCACAAGTGACACCTCTATATGATCTGACATCATTAACCTGCATGGTGGTGATTTGTTGTTATTACGTAATCAATAATAAATTTGAAGTTTCTAGTGTGTTGAATCCATGTATATGTGTGAATGTCTTTGTATCTATAGAAGCCGTTAAGCATTTTTAGTTGGTTACTAGGACATATTTCTATTAATCTCTCTTCGTTGTTGTTCAAATGTTTGCTGTCTGTATTTTGATCAACTCTGCTGTTTGAATCTCCAAGAATTATAATTTCTCTTGTTTTCCCTATTCTAGTGATTTCATCATTGATCCTTTCAAAAAACTGATCTTTAATATTAAATGGTTCATCATCAGGTACCGCGTACAGTCCCAGGATTGTCATTGACGTTTGGTATACACTTATATTAACCCGTATAATATTTTCATTTATCATTTCAAAATCCGTTATTTTGTGTTTATGTTTTTTATGTATCATAACAGAGACACCTCTTTTAGCTCTCTGATCCTTTGACATACCACTGAAAATGTGTATGCAGTTGTCCAGCACTTCTGAACCCGTTCCCTTTTTCTTTGTTTCCGTCAGGACAACGATATCCATCTTTAGGCTGCTTAGTTCTCTTGTGGTTTCCACTACCCTCTCCTTAATTCCTTGTATATTCCAAGTTCCAATGTTTATCGTCCTTTTCCATAGCCGATTTCGTTTACCAGATAATCCATCTAAAGTCCCGAGGCAAGTGTTAGGCTTTTCAGTAATACATGATTTTTTATGAGTGCCAGGGAACCAGCCTGATGCCTCAACCCCCCAATCTAGAGGACCAGGTGATTTTTTCTCAAGGTTGTCTCCCTATAGACTTGTTGTCTTTCAGGACTTCAGAGACCAATCTTCCCCTTCCCTAGCCAAGTGCTGCCACTAAAATGTCTTTCTTAAAATGATGCGAAGTAATAAATGCTCATTAATATGCGCAACCCACACCTAATTTTATTTCCGACTTGGCTTATAATTATCCCGACCATAAATATCACAACAATAAAAGCATAATAATTACATAAATAGCAAACTGGAGTAGTACCTATCCCAGAGACCGTATACGAATACAATTCTACTTTTATTTTCTACGCGGAGTGTACTTTACTAAAATTTGGTTTTCGCTATCTCTGTCGTACACTGACTCTCCTTATCTTTCATCTGCGCATCTCAGGGTTCTTCCTATTTTGCATGGCCTGTAAGTATGTTTTAAAACCCCATGAACCTCAGGTAAGGTTTTTTTAAACCAGGGAAAATTACAGTTAATATTTCATATAAGTTGTATAATGCTTCTCGTATGAGGCAAAAAATATTACCTATATAAAACATTCCGTAAAACATGTAACAATGTTTTGCTTATACTTAAATGCAACATCAATAATTAAACTCTAAATGAGATATATATTACTAGATTAATAAATATCATGACTAAGTTTATTTATAAATATAACATTACTATAGGCAAGCTGTTCTACATTTAAGTCGGCTACACTTGCAATAGTATTGCAGAATTTGCCTATGCACTTATATTAAACTAGATCCCACAATGTTGGCATTATTCATGTCTAGCATTCACTCTGTGAAAAAGATATTTTCTTAATTGGCGCAGTCTGTAGGAGTATTCGGTAAGATGAACAAAAGAAGAAGTCATCGCTAAGAGTGGTGTTAACTTTCAGAACAATGTCAAAGGTTACTAAGACGACAGAAGCGGAGTTTGGAGGCAATAAATTTAATATTAGATTGGGTTAGTTTGAGCTTGGCTAGTCAAGACTACATTGTAAGTGCTTTGTCCTTTTCTTATTCCTGTAAAAATCTATATTTTAGTTAACTCACGTAAAAATGAAACTGAATAAATTAAGATTATTAATGCAAAAATGTATGTTGAGAAGTGATAGCCATACTGCTATTAAAAATGTATCAGAGAAATTAAGTAATTTATCATTTCCCTGCGGCAGCAAAGCAAGTATAACGGCTTCCTTGGAAAATTAAAGTAATATTACACAACTCAAAATGAATTCAGATCTTTTTAAGTTCAAATTGGAAATTATAAAACTTTTTTATGGATAAATACTGGGAAGAAATAAAGTAGAATTACGTGACTGGCACAGTCTAATGATAGCGCTGCTGACGAGAAGAACTATGCCTTATAAGTAGGCTTCAACTTTAGGATGCAATTTAGCGCAGCTAACCAAGCGTGCTGTAGCTTTATATATTTCAATTCTGCTGCATTTCAGAACTTTTGATTTTATTACCATCACCGCGGTTTATTATAAAATACGCAGCTAGATATGTTTTTATAATCGAAATATAGTTTCATCGGCCTTGTGATACTCGTCTAGATCAAAAACAGTTGTCAATAATAGAAAGTGCTTGTTATGTTTACATACTGGAGTGTCTATATTTTGTATTTTTTTTAATATTTTGAAATCACTAGTACTGACCAGACTCATCCTCAAATAGCTAGATACGCAAAAGGCATCAGGACCGGATGAAATACCTGCCATCGTATTAAAGAACTGCGCCACCGAACTAACACACATTCCTTCCAGACTTTTTTCTCTGTCTTACCGAATGAAGATTTACCTCGCAAACAGAGATCGACACGAAATATATTGGCCCATATCACACATATATGATATGGAGTAGGGCAATTGAGAACTACGGAGAATCTCGAGCGATTGCGTTAGATACATCAAAGACATTCGACAGAGTTTGGTATGACGGATTGCTCAACAAACTGCCGTCCTTTGGACTGCTAGTGTCTCTCTGCAGCTGGCTTGTCAGCTTCCTAAAGAACAAATCTGCACGTTGCAATGATGGACAGATCTCATAGACAATCACCATAAATGCGGGAATGCCTCAGGGCGCAATATTTTCACCAACTCTATTTCTCATCTATATCAATGACCTGCTAACCGAAACCAATAATCCTGGCTACTGTTTTGCAGATGACAGTACCCTTATCTCCCAATTTAGATCAGAAAAACCTATACCAGCGACTGAGACTTATCAGTGTAGGCAGGAGAGATTACAACAATTAATCAAGATCTGGAGAAAGTTCGAAACTGGGGCGGCAGGAATTTGGTCCAATTTATTGCTGCAAAAACACAAGCAGCCACGTTTACCAAGAAAGCTAATACGGCGTGCCCTGACATCATTATGGCAGGATCGACCATTCGTTCATCCTTGTCAATTGGACTACTGGGAGTCTCGGCCAATAGCAATATGTCCTGGCATGACCACGTTGCTAACATCGCAAAGTCAACCTCGCAGAAGCTTGGTGCGCTATTTCGCAACAAAAAACTATATACATCGCAGCAGCTACTCTTGCTCTACAAAGCGCAAATAAGACCGTGCTTAGAGTATTGCTCACACATCTGGGGTGGCGCACCTAAGAACGCCCAAAATCTGCTGGATTCCTTTCAGAATTGAATTGTGGGTCTCGTCGGCGACCCGGAGTTTACCCGGGAGCTGGATAGTCTGGACAGGGCAGACATGTGTCCGAGATGTTCCTGTTTTATAAATATTTTCATGGCAGATGTTCCCAGGATTTGGCCCGCATCATCCCTCCCCCCGTAGAGCCTGCCAGATAGTCACGAAAGACGGCTATGGCGCACCCGTTCGTCGTACAACTGGAAAAACCTAGAACGTCGCTTTACAAGGACTTCTTTGTCTGGCGCACTGCATCACTGTGGAACTCACTCCCAGGACATCTGTTTCCCCCTAATTACAACCTACAACTATTTCAACATCTTCGCACACTCGTTGAGTGCCATAGGATCTCCCTTTAGTGTGTGTGCCACTGCCATAAAAAAAAAACTGAAACTAAACCAGATTTACCGGCTATTATGACACTCTACATTTAGAAAAAGAGATCAATACATACGGGTTTATTTTCACATTTAAAGTATATATATTAGAAATAAAATCTCAAATTTATTTTTATATCATAAACAATTTCTTTGATTCATTTTACACAAACATGCTTTACAAATAATTCAAATTGCTGTTTCATTTAACTTATTCTATTTTTATCCTGTGTTGAAGTGTGATACTCAAGTCCGTCCATCCAGGTTTCGAATCATGTGGATTGACATTTTTTCTTGTGGCATAGAACGCATCGTGGTGGCAACGTCTTCTTATGGTTAATATAGAAATCATCCTAAGATGTCTTCGCAGGTGTAATATAACATACCCGCGTTCGTTCAACAAGGTTGAATGAGATAAGTTGTGCTTTGTCTTTATTTTGCCAATGAACGTCAAAACAGATTAACAAATATACAATAAATACCTACGTTGTATTATAACTGTACCTTGCACAATTTTACTTTTCCAGAATGCGCCCGATTTTAACAAAATTAGGAAAATTTAAGGAATAATGTGTGGTATGTAAAGCAAATCACAAATTTGTAATACACCTACTTTATTAATAAAAGAGAAATCGTGCCATGCTCAGCCCGGAATTCACGAGGGAAAAGAGCATGGCAGAGAAAACCTTGATCACAATTCCAAAAATCGAACAATGCTGCGCCAGATTTATTAGTATAATAAAAATTAAATTATTGTCCCCGTGCCAAAATTTATCGTTCCACACTTGTGACAATACATTTAAAACTGAAGAGTTTGGTATTAGTTAGCCAGACATCGCCAGCAGGTACTGAGGCCCCTTAGTGCGGGAGGCTACTCAGCTATTCATTGAAATTTGAGCTAAATGAATGATCCTTTATCATTTATAGCTAGGATATTCGCCAAGTCAGGGGAAAAAATATTAGTAGAATCACCAGGGCTCTTATTTACAGTCTCAGTCATACTACAACTAAAATCCCAGCACGAATGACAGAAAATAATTAGTTATTGTTTTCATTTTAACATGGGCGTAGACAGGATTTGTTCTCGGGGGGGGGGGGGGGGGGGGAAAACGGCCAGGGGGGGGGGGGGGGTAGGGGGGGGGGGGGAGGGGGGGGGGGGGCGAACCGCAAATAAGGCCGCAGCGGTACTAGTAGGAGGAGGCTAAGCCGGGGGTGCCACGCCCAAATTTTACTCAAAAGTCGTTAAAATCGTTAAAAAAAATAAGGACTCGGCACCCTCTTGAATGGTATGTTGAAAAATGAGTCGGTAAAATTCCCAGGGGGGGGGCCATGCATTTAAAGCAGCGTTGTGCACAGCTTAAAACGATTTCAATAACTACATACACATGTTATACCATCCAATAGGAACTATCCATAAAAATAAAAGCAATACTTGTACACATTATGCTACTAACAATATTATAAATTTCATTTTACTGACCTGTAACAGCACCTTACACCATGAAAGAAAAATCATTCACAAAATAAACCGTTCACTGCGTCGGTTTCAGATTTTCTGTCTCCGCTCTCAAACAATACGGTTGAGGATCTCAAAGAAAAAACCTCGCAAAACCCGACTACCATTTATGATTTGCTTTTCTTTTCTTTTCCTTTACATATATATAGGGTGTCCCAAAACTGAATGTATAAAGTTTAAGGAAATAATATTTAAAATAATCGGTTTCCTTCACAGGTTACAATTTTTTTATCATTAGTTCTGAGTTTTGCTAATATTTAGCAGCTTGTGACCTCTGTTAATGAATATGATAAGTATTGGTCTGCTCTTGCTGAGTGGATAGCTTCTCTATTACATTTTGCTACTACCATCAGATTTTTTAGGCAATCCATCTCACGTTTGGCATGAACTGACCCTCTGAAGGGCATGCCAGTTATAATAAAATATTTTTATTTTTAGGTAAAACTTTGCTTTTGCCCAGATATGTATCTCACTTGATTCAGCTTGAGACGCTGATGATATTATATCCAGCTTGGGCTAATTATGCTTTTACTAATACGATTACATAGTTGTAAGTGGTAATTAATCTTATCATTAGCAATGGATAGCTTTGAAGCTTAGTGAAGTTGAACTTGGTTCCTTTTTTACTAGTAGAGGGGCAAATATCATAATCATCTTTAGTTTGCTACAAGTCCTACGTTGTATGCGAATTAGTTCAAAACAATGTACTTTATACAGTTTTATTTCATTCGTCCATTTCGTAATAATTTAGAAATATTTGGTGGTGTCAAATAAGTTTAATCTCCCATAAATTTTAAAAAAATTAATATACTTTTATGTTTAGTAGTTTTAATTTATGTTAATAATAATGCGTGAGAAGTAATAGCTATAAAGTACTAAGACTAAAGAAAGGTTTATATAACATACTAGAAACTTCGTCTAACTATAAAAGGACTCCTTAGGCAAATGTTTCCTCACGCTGGAAATTTGTACTAAAACAGCAGTGAAAATTAATTCCAACATTGTCTAACTTTTGTTGAATAGCGGTTCCACATGATGAATGGTTAATTAACTGATATGTGTTGCATTGCTTTGTGTTGTTTCCTATATCATAAAGGCAATAAAAACGGATGTTTTAAAACCAATTCACGTGCTACTTTACAGTATTGCTTTAGTAAGTGAAGGTCAATTTAATAAGGCAATGCCACTCTTAGCAACTATGGAAATCATCTTTACTTTATACATAAATGTATTCTTTTATTAACCATATTGTGTGTGAAATTCTGAATACCTTCTTCTAATATTTTTGTTCCAGAACTTTTCTTCAACACTGCAGCTATTAATTCCTTGGATAAACTTTTGATGCATTTTCCAACTGTGTCGCTCAGGCCCATTTAATTGAATGTAATTCTATGCTAGAATAATACATGTTCTTAACTACAAATCTAAAAAATTTCCCTGATGAAGAGCCTTAAAATGCTTGAGCCTGTATTTGTATTTTTTCGATAGACAAGTATAACCATTTATTTTGTATTTTCAGATTATACGCATCCAAAATGTCTTGACAACTTCTTCTTCGTAGAAGGTATCATAGCTTAGGATTAACTCCAACTTCTTGGCTAAACCAGGTCTAGCTAAAGTCCTGATGTTGACTAACAGCATCTGGTCACTGTCGACGACTTCTTTGGGTCTCAAGGGGACGGACATAGATGCTAAAAGCATACCCAACAGACCCTAAAACGTCACTTTTTGGCTATTGATAAATCTGTGATGGTAGTACAGGTGTTCAAGTAAAATATTCCATAAAAGTGTCACAGGACCCCCCCAGCTATACTACTAACGCCGTTACTATATTGCATAGCATCTGCTAAATAACAAATTCTCAGAAATGAATTATTTCATTGACATATTTTAGTCTATCCAAAGAACATCTACACACATGAAACCAAAAGAAAAACCATTAGAAATTCGCTTTTCTGAGTATTTTATTAATTTAGACTGTTTCAAGCTTCATTAAAAAGGAAATATTTTTCAATTATTTTTGGAGTAATTACTATTCTCAGTTGATGGAATTTGGATGTAGAAAATACTTACTCAACAATAATCTGAATCCGATAAACCATGTTGACCACTTTTTCTTTGAATCTGACATATAGCAAAATAAAATCGTGACCATCGCTCATTTTTTTTAATATTAATGTTGTACAGTTTAAGTCCAATTTCATTAACTGACCTATTTACCAAATGTACGAGAAAGAAAAATCGTCCTTTTATGATATTATCTTTCCAAACTGATCACAAAGTAAATTATTCTCGACTGAAATCACATCGCTTTTTGTTCATCCCTTTCCCTTTTGATTCGTGTGCCAGCGGCAAATAAATTAATTTTTACCACTGTTTCCATCTCACATGATACGGGATCATCGCTCATATGCCATTTATATCGGAGAACATTAATTACGTCTACACCTTTGCAAAACATACAAACAAAAAAGAACGACGATGACGGCTCCACTGAAATATGCTTTTATCGATTAAACACAAAAGCCTAGTGAGCATGTTTTTTATCATAGATGCTCTGTTGTTGTCAGATATGAAATGAGCCTATATTTTTGTGGTAATATATCGAAGAGTATCGTTTTTAGATTAACAGCACTTCAGCTTAAGTACTTACAAGAGTTGAGTATTATTGCTGAATATTGTTAGATATTAGGGATATGGATACGGAATCGAATATCTATACTTAGATACCGAAGAATTTCGGTGATCGTTTGCTGTCCAAAATGCCGCAATATGTCACTTAAGATTCATGCATCGCATTTTCATCTGGATTCTGGATGTTTCTCCCCCGACCTAAGAATTCGTTCATGATTGAAGATTAAATCACGATATTGTACAAATGAAGTTAAGACGTAATGGGCAATGCAACAGAAGACCTCTGAAAAAGAATATACTATTTTAACATGGCAGTATTTTATACAAAAAACACCATTTCTCCGAAAACGCGGAGGATCTACTAAAATTTTAAATGGCACTTATGACCTTTCTCTGTAAAGCTGATCAAAAATGCTCTTCAATGATACTAGAATTAATGAAATTTAAGTACAGTTCTGTCCGTTAAAGAGTGGGACAACATTGGTACATTGTAAACCTGCCAAGATCGGTTAAGGCTAGGAGTCTAGAATATAAACATAAACAAGTACCTAGAAATAAATTAGACATTAATCTATTAAAGGCTTTGGTGCAGGAAGTTCAATGTAAAATCCAGATACTTGAGAATTATGAGAAAAAGCAATTTATCTTGGAATAAGCAATAAAATTGTTTTTAAAAACATAATTTCAAAATTAATGTACATGCCTGTAACCAAAAAAAGGAAAACATCAGTGGCTAGGCTGGAAGAATCGGCGATTAATTCCAAAATAAAAAAATGTATAAATGTACTACCAAAGACTGATACAGCCAATAGATCAGAAAATCCGAGATCCGACTGCTAGCAAACAGTCAAATCAAATAAACAGAAATCTACAGACGAAATCAGTCAAATGTAGAAGATTACCATACTGAAAATTACCTGGACCAAATTTGGACATAAGTTGAGTCACATAAGCCTAATAGAAATAATAAATAGACATAAAAGACGTCCTTTGGATTGTACCAAGTGAAGGTGCATATAATCTGAAGGTAGCAAATCCACCACAAGGTTGAATGGATTTTTTATCAAACCTAAATTCAGGCACAGGGAAGGTGACATTGTGGATTTTCTCAAGGAAAACTAACTTGATAAGGATTGTCAGTGTTTTAGAATGACGACTAGGGGAGGGGGGGGGGGTAAAATGATCCCCCTAAGGAAAAAACACCTTGAACAAGGGAAAACATTTTTGTTTTATCTTATTTTAATAGCGTAAGCCTCTAACAGAGTTACTTCTATTAAGAAAACACCATTTTTGTTCACTTATTGTAATTAAACAAAACTAAAACAAGCAAATGGATCATTTTACATGCATGTTATGGATAAAATAATCCTTTCTGCAAACAATTTAAAAATAATATTCAAAATTAATTGATACGGAAATAGTACAGGTTTGACTTTAGAAGGGCATATTTCCACTACAAATTTTGATCTTAAAAAAAGTTGTTTTTAAACTTTCAATATATTTTATTTAAATAAATTATTAATAAAAGAACAGTATTTAAAAATCATCAATCCAACCAATAACAAAACAGGTTTTTTAGTAAAAACAATTCATCCGCAATACATAGAACAAATTAATAATATAAAGGTAACTTTCTAATCAGTACTTGGTTAATGCACCATATTTCTCTAAAACATTGTTTAGCCGGGCAGGTCTTGACGAATATATGTCTCTTATTAAATTTGGCTTGTTGCTTGGTCCATCCCAGATTTGTTCTATTTAAGCAATAAGAGAATCTCTATCTTAAAAGTGTTTGCCTTTTTCTCCACTACAATATATGATTCGTTGGAAAATAGAGCCGCTTCAGCTCTGGCTCCAGGGTGTAAATAGCACAAGCACTAGTTTAGTGACCCTAACGAAGCTGAAAGACCTAACAGAAACTGGAAAGCGGTCGACGTTTCGAGGAACAAATCTGCCACGGTTGCCAAGAACGAACAAATATAAATATCTACCCATTTTCAGCCACGTACATTGAACTGGAGGAAAAGGCAAACATTTGTAAGATAAGCAAGAATGCTCCACAATAATATAGAACATATCTACATCAAAGAGAATCTCTATTTTGCGGTATAATTTCTGAATCATAAATTTTTTATTCATTGGACCCATATATTTTCTATGATAATGAGGTCAGAGTATTTGGCGGGCCAGAATAGAGTCTCTATATTATTCTGTTGGTTGAAACCACTCTTTTATATTCTTGCGTTACGAACTGGACATTCATCATGCTGAAATACAAAATCCTGGTTCGCAGTTTTTTCTGTCCAAGTAGGTAACATAATGTTTTCTAATATAATTATACTGTTACTCTTAGTAATCCATGACGCCACGCCTTGGATGGCGTGCAGATTGTGTAACTCAGATGAGGGATCGATCTATGTCAGGCTAGAAGAGATAATCAATAAGGCACTTCGGTAAAACAATAACTATGCCTATTGGTCAAAGACATAGGTAATGAATTTACACTGTACCCGATTACTAAAACACGCATATGCTTTCTCTTGAGGTAATAATTTTGATGTGACCGTTGTCATTTTGATGTAGTTTGTGCCTCTTGTGGATATGTTCTTTTGTTCCAACTGACAAGTAACACTGATGATGGCTAAGGCCGAAAGCGCTCTGTTACGCTGATTAGACGTCCTTTTGGATTAAAATTTTTGCAAAAGTTTTTCATTTAGTATAATGTTTTTAGTCCTTCACTATACCTATAGCTGTCCGGATTGAATGTTTGATCTCTAACTCATCACACCCCAAGTCCTTTGAAGCCGATCAACGCCCATATATTCCCTGAGAATCGTCTTGAGCGATTCGAATTACTAATAAGTATAAGATTTTTAAATCTAGTTCTACTAGGTCTGTACCCCCTTACGTGACCGTTAAATGTCGACTGAAAAACTTTCTCATCTGTAAAAACCACATTATTCCAATTTTATCAACATGTATTATTTAAAGCGAAAATAACTCTTGCTTGATTATGTTAGTCTTTTAATAGTTATTTACCTAACAAGTGCGGAAAAGACACTTTCCGCATGTGTTTGGTAAAAAATTTTTCCTACGATCGATATACAGTGTGTTCACGGATTTTCACTCCATTTGTCTCCTTGGGGACTCAATCCGTGGACAAGCTGTAGTTCTTAGATAAACGTCAATTAGGTTTGAGGTAAATAATAATATACTGTAATTACAAAAAATATTAAGCTTCTTGAGTATTTCACCTTATTGAGTGTTTTAGATAAGATATTCATGAATGTAAAAAATCGTGCAGAAAAGTTACTTTTCAGTGCTAGTAGTTCTGAAAAGTAACTTTTCAGCACGATTTCTTTTATAGAATTATAAACAGTAAAACAGATAAATATTACAAAAAAATCTTTATTTTAGACTAGGAGAATAGAGAACTGAGAACAAATTAAACATATTAAAGTTAAACGTGTATTTCATAAATGCTTTATGTAAACTTTAGTAGGATAATAAAAAAACAAATTAACGATAAATATTAAAATCAAACATGCGAAAAAATCACAACGTTGACGAAACAAGAATAGGTAATAGTAGCTTATTAATGTTTTTACCAGCTCGTTTTCATAAAAATCGCAAATACTGTTCTTTGCGCTTTAAAATGATAATATTTCTGGCGCAAACGCCAACATGACACTATTTCTTAAATTATGGTTATCTATCTATCTAGGTTAGCTTGGCACGGCTCAGCTGACGTACGCATAGGTGTGCCAAGTGTAATTACTGTTCGGTTCTAAAATACGGTATCTTGTTGGATACAGCCAGCCAACACTTTATAGATAGATAGTGATTTAGAAGAAATTTGTGTTTATTTAAATAATAAATAATAATATTAATTCGATAGTTTGAGTTATGTAAGACGCTCGTTTTTGACGACCAAAAGTAAGACAGACAAATGCGCCCGTGTTGTTCATTTGGATCAGTTAAGAGACTATCACGCGTAGTGCGTTTCTTTTGTTACTTTGGGTTAATTTTGATTTTGTGATAGGCGGGGCTGTTCAAGCGCGTAGCGCGTTCATCTAATGCGCTTGTTTGATTAATGGAAGTTAGATTCGATTAACTTTGCTTAATCTGGGATACGGAAGACAAGCGGGCGAAGTGCGCTTTTATCTTCGTTGGTTAATTAGGGTTAGTTTGGGTTAGTTTTGGTTAGTCTGGGTTTTTTCGTTAGTATGGGTTAGTTTAGGTTAGTCTGGGTTGTTTTATTTTAGTTTGGGATAGCAAAGTGACAAGCGCGCATAGCTCGCTTAACTCTTTACTTTGGTTAATTAGGGTTAGTTTTGGTTATTATGGGTTAGTTTTGATTAGTCTGGGTTGGTCTTGCTTAGTTTGTTATAGAGAAGAGACCAGCGCACGTAGCGTGCATACCTCTTTACTTTGTCTAATTAGGTATAGTCTGGGTTAGTTTTGGTCAGTCTTGGTTAGTTTGGGTTATTCTGGGTTGGTTTTAGTTAGTTTGGGTTAATATTGGTTAGTTTGGGTTAGGGTTAGTTATTTTGGGTTAGCTGCGGTTGGTTTAAAGACTAGTTAGTTTGCCAAGTTGTTATTCTACTTTTTAAAACATGCACCTGACCTCGGACATTTACCTACTTGAAAATCAAGACTATTAGTCAAGTGGGACAACATTGCAAGTAAATTTTCATCGTTAACGTCAAATTTGGAGAGTTTTCGCGTTAAAATGTATTACTAAACAACCTCGTTTCTGGTTTTTTTTTCAATTTTTGTCGTCAAAAGCGATTTGCGCAATATGTAACGTGTCACAAAACACTACTAATACCGTCTAGTCACACAAAAAGAAATTGCAAAATTCGAAGAGTGCGCATTTCGGGCTGCCTCAAAGGGGTGATATCGCAAATTTTCCACCAAAGCATCGTCCTCTTCCTGTGTTGTAATTCTGGATCTTCCGAGTGGCTTTTGTTTCGAGGGTCAATGATCTCCCGTCTGTATTTTTTTCTTTGAACCGTGTTCTTATTTCTTTTCATAATACGGGCAACTTTCACTGGCATACCATCTTCTAGGTGTGCAATTATTTTCGCCTTTTCAACGTAGTTCAACTTGGGGCATTTAAATATATTGATTTTTGATCTTTTTATGAAGTGCACCCCTAGGTTATTATTTGTTCTTAATGGAAGATAAAATCAAATTTCAAATTCCTCCCTAACTTTATAAAAAATATCTCTTCGAATACTTCGACAAACGTTAGATATCCTCTGCCCAATTATTCGAGGGAAATCCATAACAGGTCAGGTGTTATTAGCGGCCTCTCAATTGTACTTCTTTTACCACTCCAACGGCTTGGCTAATTTTGGTCCAATCACTGGCTCGCCACAGCAGCATAATATGGGGGTGCACAAACTTCATTCAAATGTAGATTGCCGGGTAAGTCTCTTTGGGTTTCAAGTTCATTAACAATCAAAGGCTCTATAGTTTGGTTGAGCACTTCGACATAAGCTTGGCCGGTTAAATTGTCTTTAATGACAAAGGGACTTATGATATTGTCTCTCAGTATTCCCGCCTAAACATTTTGGAAATTTTGACTGCAAAAGCTGTGGATTAGCATCACACCAGTAGCCACAGTTCTATTTATTCACATACCCATTAAGGAAAAAAAGATTCATCACTGAAGCATATATTATTGATACATTCGAGTGTTGCCGTAATCCTTCCTCTCATAGGTTCAATTTTCATTTTGTAAGGGTGAAATATAGGCATTTTCGTTACTTTCTTAACAGATTCTCTGGATAGGCCGACAACTACTATTAAATGACTAAATGACACAACTTGGCCAATAACCTCAATATACATATCTTCACCCAAAACTCCAGGTTGATGTCTGTTTTTATTACCAATGGACTTTTAAATATAAATATCTTAGGTAGACGTTGCTGAATTTTTTGCCAGGACGCCTTTCATTAAAAGTAATGGCAGTTCTCAGCGTCACAAGTGATGGTAACAGCAAGCACGTTATTGCAAAATAATAGAGAATTTTTGCACTACAGTAGTATTTTAATTTGGGCTTGGGATCCTTTTCCATCATTTAACCCTTTCGTTGGCAGTGGGAAGCCAATTTCCCACCCCCAAATACCTCCTCTGTGAGGCACATGACACACTAAATTCCTAATCTACGTGTGGCGCCATCTTTTTAACACATCAAAAACTATTACCAAACCACAAACACTCGTATATGCAGGTCACTTACAGTATGATTTATCTGTTGCTGTGGATAAACTCGTTTTAGCTCTTTGTTCTATGCAGCTTTCGTGTATTATCTTAAAAATCCGAAAATATCGTCGCCATCAGGTAAGAACTAAGCTTTTTTAGGTTTTTGGGTTAGAGTTATTACTTACTGTCTTGTTTTTGTGTATATTTCTGAATTATATGTCGATTTAGTTTAAAAGATATAAATAACTGAGTGGGAAAAATAGTTCCCACTGCCCATATCAATTTTTATGCCCAAAAAAAAATCGATTATATTATCTATAAACCTGTTGCAGGTATGTGGGACTTAGAGAATTCTCAACACCGTGAACAAGCTCTTCAATACCTATTTGGCCTTCCAGATAATGAGAAAAACTCAGGCGAAGAACCAGATGATGATGCGAACGAAGAAATGGATATTTTAGAATGCATTGAAGCAAACGGTAGTAATTCTCCGTCCACTAGTGGAAGTCGTACAACAATACTTGCCAAAACTCACACACCGATACCTGCCGAAACTCATAGATCCATACTTGACGGTCCCACATATGGATCCTTCACAATTGTCACCACTGCTCGAAGAAGTAAATGATGAATATGATGATACTAAAACGATTGAACAGCCATCCGTCTGGACAACAAATTGCGAGCACTTACATGATATAGATGTCGACTTTTCTAAACCCGCTGAGGTTAGCGTCCGAATGCCTCCTCATGCAAAGGAAATAGACTATTTCCATGAAATATTTAATGATGACATCTTGGATCTTATCGTTGAGCAAACTAATTTATTTGCATCACAAGACCTGCCAAGAAAAAGTAACAAAAAAGAAGACCTTCAAAAAACTGGAATGATACATCCAAGGAAGAAATCAAAGCTTTTCTAGGAGTGATGATTATAATGCGTATCCATCAACTTCCTCACTTAGCAAACTTTTGGTCAAGGGATCCATTCCTCGCGGTTGCCCAAGTAATGTCATCCAAGAGGTATAAAAAACTTGTAGAGAATATTCAGCTAAATTACAATACAAAGGCTATTCCAGAAGGTGAGCCAGGATATGATAAGTTGCATAAGGTATAAGACCTTTTATTTTTAAGCTCAATAATTATTTTTGTGAGCCATACAAATATTCAATGTCCTTGGCTGTCGACGAATCAATGATCGTCTTCAAAGGACGCTCGTCAATAAAGCAGTACATGCCCATGAAGCCTGTGAAGCGGGGGTATAAAGTTTGGTGCTTGGCAGACTCCACTACAGGGTATATCTGTAAATTTGATATATACACTGGCAGAATACCAACTTAGAAACGGATAATTACGGTTTGGGTGAAAGAGTAGGTATAAATCTCACATCAACTTTGAAAAATAAGAACTGTCCTATAGCATTTGACAATTTCTTTAGCTCAGTCAGTCTTTTGAGAAAACTAGTGCAGGACGGAATATATGCTCTAGGTACAGTTCGGTCAAATAGAAAGAACTTGCCAGATATGTACAAAGACAAAACCAAATTGAAATGCGGTGAATTCATGTTTGAAGTCAAGTCAAGTGAATGAATAGTAAATTTGTCTATGTTATTTCAAACTATTTTTGTCCTAAAGAAACAACGACTATGTTGAGACGAAATAAGACAGGAGAAAGAGAAACGGTTTATTGGCCCAAAGTTGTATCTGAATATAACGAAATTATGGGAGGCGTCGATAAATTTGATCAACTCCACGAAAGGTATGCTATTGGTCGAAGGTCTACAAAATGGTGGCACCGTATATTTTATTATTTGGTCGATATCGCTATTGTCAATTCATATATACTTATGAATACAGCTAAAAAAAGGACCTGCGATCAGTTGACGTTCAGGATTAATTTGGCAAGACAACTGACTAATAGACAGGCATACGTCCAGAAAACGCCGAAATTAGCCTGTGTTATCTCTATCAAATAAACGTGCGAGTCCAGAAGAAGGTCGTTTATCAGAGGCTGGTAGACATCTTCTCATTCAAAATACAACTTACAAAAGATGTAGGCTTTACAGTACGAAAATAGCCGAAATAAGAACAAGGTACATGTGGTCTCCCTGTCAAGTACCATTATGTATCCAGCCATGTTTCAGTCGGTTCCTCGGGAGATAGGAAGTTTTTTTTGTAACATCAAATGTGTTTGAACCATTTGTTACTTTATTCTTTTATTTTATTCTAATAAATGAAATTTAAAGACCTATTACCGATGTATTTTTGTAGCTTTATTTCATTTTTAACAAGATTATTTCGGATCCTTTGTGGGCAGTGGGAATATACCTTCC
>MU182394.1:215180-240385 GCA_016904865.1 Pissodes strobi | reverse complement strand
AACAAGATTATTTCGGATCCTTTGTGGGCAGTGGGAATATACCTTCCCACTTCAAATATCCGTGGGAGGGGGCAAATTTTTCCAAAGGTGAATAGAGCAATTTAACAAAGACATAATTATGTAGGTACCAATATTTACAAAAATGTTTTGAAATTGTGTTTCATTCTTTCACGCCCATGAAAGGGTTAAAATAATTTTCAATTTTTTCGGCGAAATTTTGCAAAAGCCAGTTTTAAAATATTTTTTCACAATTTTGCCAAGATTTCGTACTGAAATCTCATCAATTTTGGTATCGCTGAAAAGCATTTTCGATAAGCTATCTAGAAATGTGTCACAAGTTGGTTCCTACCTCTTACCTCTTACAAATTATAGAAATATAAATGTAAACAAAACTTGTTAAACTAAGCATAAAATATTTATCTAACTGTAACAAAAATAAAGAAATTAATACAGTTAATTTGTCACAGAATCATAAAAATAACGGTAGAATTCTGGAATAATATTACTATCTACTAAGGTCTTAAGATCTTTTAGTTTGTTTTTTGATAACTGAATGTTCTTAGAATATGCTGGCTTGGTTGTGATGGTATTGATGTCTCTTAGGTCAGAACGTCTTTTTTTTGGTCTAAAAGATACACGTTTCCATTCCTCTTGTTTATAGCTCGTCTTGAAACGAAATACTTCGCTTTCTTTTTCAAACTGAAGCATTCGCACATCGCTTACTTTAAAATCATTACCCTCAGAATCTTTAGAGATGTTTACACCCATCTGGTCGTATAATAATTTAATATCATAGATATCTTTAAAACCCATTTCTTTAACATCTACTAGGTCACCTTTTTTAGCGTTTCGAATCACTGATATGTATTGCTCTGGGACGTAGATCGGTCCAGATCTTTTAGTCCGTTTTAGCGCTCTTTCGATGATACTACGTATGGCATCAACCTCATTTTATGTGTGGCCGCGCACCAGATATTTATGAGTTATTGTTTTGATGTTCATACGTTCCACGGCATAAATATAAGCACCTATAAAAAACCTAATACAAACGTTATAAGTCAACTGATATAGGTATATAAGTTTTAGTAAGGTAGGCAATTAAAAGAATAATAATATAACTATTTCTAAAGACGTACCTGTATTTTTGTTGGCCTCCACAGTTATCAGAAAAGAAAACCACGTTTATTCCTGGCGTACTGAATAACATGTCTTGTAAATAATACAAAACACAAGTCCCGATTTCCACTGCTCCTCTGTGACCCAGCCCCTCGTGCCAAAAGAATGATTTAGTTTTGTCCTTGGCTAAGTCGGTGATCTAAAAAAAATATATTCTAAAATTAGAACTGCATTTTAACTAAGTAAGTACTATCCTATTTTAAAATTATTATTCGGTATTTTTTGAAACATTAATTTGTACCAGCTTAGTATTAAACTGCCTATATCTTATGTGCATAAAGTTTTCATACTAACCATAAAATTGTAACAGTTCAACCGACTTTTATAAAAAAAGGCGGATGTTTGGCCCATGAGTACAGGGAGTACAGCCTGCAGATCATAAACAGCCAGAATGATTTCCCCATTTTTTGCCCTTTCTTTTTCTTCTGTTTTGTCTTTTCGGTTTAGTTCCTCCTCTTCCAAGTGTTTTTGACGTTTTCTACTAATTTTGTTTTTTCTTCTCCTATTGCATTTTTATGTGATTGACATAGATCACACTGGTCCTTCTTCGGAGCAAAAAACCCGATGTTGAATTCCGTATTGAATATTTTGGCGTATGTATAATTTTTTGATGTATGTTTATTACAAGCTCTTCTTTCTTCCGAATAATGTCTATAATGCTCTGCGATAGAAAGGCCACCGTCGATGAATTGCCGACTAGTATCGCTTCTGACATAATGACTTTCAAACCTGGGAATGCTATCGATGTGTGTCATGATTCAGTTTAAAATCTCGTCACTGGTTTTTCCATGGTTATTATGTTTTCCCCGTTTGTCTTTAGGTATTATTCTAGGTCCAGTCAATTTTGATAAAATCACGGTCCTTATATACCTAAAGTATTAAGCAAAAATGGTTTGCACTCTCTTATTTTTTCGCCATTATTATGAAAATAAAAACCGACATATTTTTGTTTCCTTGGTGTTCCTGCGGAAATTCTTCTATATTTGAGTTGCAATTGTTCAGTACAAGAACCCAAAAATTATCTTTGTTTTTCTAAACAACCCAATAATTCCCAGAACTGTTGAAAAGCCGTCTTCCTAAAATCTTCTGATATTTTTTGTGCACATTTCAAAACACACTTCTCCGAGCAAGGGGGCTTCATACTCCTCGCCTTAACAAGTTTTCCACTTTTTGATAGATATTCTTTTCCAGAATTTTTTAATCTCTTTGCTTTTACTTTAACCCATGTATCTACCTTTCTTACCCGCTTTTTGCTCTTTACTGCCGAATCAGGTCCAGGTGGCACTGTCGTGGTGGGCTCCGGAAATGGCTCGGGCTCTGGTGATGTAGATCTAGAAGAAGATGACGAAGCACTATTACTAGGGTTATATTCGTCACTTGAACCTGAGGAATATGGCTCTCTTTCAGGGCTGCTGCACTATTTATACGAGAAATAAATTCAGTTTCTAAGTTTCCTTTCATATTATTATTTGCAGGTAGTGACGTGGCTGCGCGTAAATCAGCTGCCTCAATGAATTCGTTTTCTTTGTTAGAGGCTAATATTTCTTCGTAAGTAGGTTTTATGGCTTCGTCTCCACGATACAAATCTCCTTTTGGAGCAGGGTTCCTTGAAATGATGAACCCATTTTCTTTAATAATTGTACTGGATACTGTGGCATCAGGTTTCGTAACTTCGTTCACATCATCTTGCTGTTCATATTTATTATTAGAGGTAGTAATTATTGATTCATTGGGTTTAAATTCAGTAGGTTTATCTAGATCATGTTCAGGATTTGTGATCTCATTTCGTTTGTTAGAATTATTAGTAAAAACGCTTGATTCTTGAATTATAGTACTGCCCTTAAGAGCGTTAAGAGCTTCAAATATTTTTTTACTTCTGTTACTCATATTTTGGAAATAACTTTAGGAAAAACTGCTCTCTGAAAAGTAAAATATTGATATTTTAAATCTGTGTTTACGTATGCAACAAGGATTGTTTGTCGAGATTTATTTTGGTAATTATTAGAAACAGTAAAACGAGGAAAACAAAATATTTTACCAGTAAGTATTGACATTTATTTGCTTTCTCTAATTATTAACTATAATCGAGGCAAGCTGGTTCATGCCATTATGATTTTTTTTTCAAATAATCTAAAATACATTTACGTCAATCAAAAAAATATTTTAAAAGGCAAAAAAAACGTAACATACAATTAAGACATTTTTCCTCTAGAAATGCATACCTATACTTCATTTGCGGCAAATAAAATAGAAAATATTCAAAACAAAAATGACATAAAGTGCATTTACGACGTTATTTCTCCAAATATTGGCATATAAAATCACTTGTACTTACATTTGCGTCGTTGTTGCACCGGAGATCAACCCTTCACTAGCACGGTCGTCTCATAACTGACTGTTGCGTCACTTTTCTTGCAGAACTTTGCTGCCAAGGGCTAATGCTAATAACTTAATAACGACGTAACTGACATCTAGCGGCCAAATGATTCACTACAATTGCGGCGTTATTTCACTAGATAAAATAGACTTTTTTCTGTATATTGATGACACCAACTCAGTTTTTAAAAATGTGGCAGTTACGTCAGTGTTCTTCTGGAACGGCGATTTGATGATAGATAAAGAGATTTAATTATCAGATAATTCGATCTTTTAGGCTTAAGTATCAAGTATTAATTGATTGTTTCACTTATTTCCAGTACTCCTAAACATTTAGCTGAGAGCTTATGAAAAGAGGAGAACCGGCGCATTACTCCTACATGTTTATATATAATGTTTCAATTCTCTCTAGAATAAAATACATATTATCTCCATAAAATTTCTATAAAATTTAACAACATGTACTAAAGAAATACACTATTTGTTATTAGACTAGCGTCGTCAATCGCTTTGACGATCATTATACAAACACTGTCTATCGGTCAAACGATTTCGCAGCGTAAAAGAGATGTTCATAAATATGCATCGCATATTATGCTTGAAATGTGAATAAATTCAAGTTATATCTCCGGCATAAAGTTGAATTTACAAGTTGTTATTTACATCAAATAGAGAATTTCCAGCATCGTGCATAAGATATAATATAGCAAATTGTCGTCTTCGCTAACATTGTATGCAATTAATTTAGTCTAAAAACATCAGGCTCATCTGCCTTTGGGCCCCATATTAACTACAAAACATCAAGGATATATATTTGTATTATAATTTCCTTTTACATTCATATGGACAAAAATTATATACAATTACGTCCTAATAAACGAATGGCATGGCGTGATACCCTGGAGATATCCTATCAAGTCCACATGTCTTCCCCAGGAAAGTTATATTGTAAGGAAAAAATAACGTCTGTCTGTATTTCAAATAAGCCAACCCTCTTTCCGGGTGTCCTTGGAATAAATTTAGATATCAGAATAACATTTGTTAAAAATACGGAATGCGATTTAGACACTTTTAGGACGAAGACGGTTTGATAATATAACCGAAATGAAAGCTACGGTAGCGGAAGTTTTGTTTTTGTTTTATTATTTGCAAAAAAAAAGCAACAAAACGTTAGTTTGGGTTAGTGTATTTCTGAATTCCGATACAAAGGTGGGGTTTAGAAGATGAAACGATTTTAAATTTTAAGTTGATGACCCCGATATTAACTGAACCGTCAGTTTATTTTTAAACGGTTTCATTTAGCTTGACCTGTTTGTTATTTGGGTCAAATTTTGTAGTTGAAATTTTACGCCCTTCCTGTTGACAGGTTGATCTGATATTTGGTACGCACCTTTAGTTCTGATGACAATGCAATTTAATACATTCTGTGTTATTGTAAATCAAAGATGGCCGCCGCTACAAAATGGCGGATTACATATTTTTCCACAACCCCCTCAATTTGGGTATCAAATGAAAGGGCTTGACTAGTAGAATACTGTACACTGTGACAATTTATAAATCTAACATGATCCCCGGCACAAAATGCCAGATTTCATATTTGCAATATTTTTAATGTAGTTGAAATTTTACCCCCTCCTGCTGACAGATTGATCTGATATTTGGTACACACCTTTAGTTCTGATGATAATGCAATTTAATACATCCTGTGTTATTGTAAATCCAAGATGCCAGATTTCATATTTGCTTCAATATTTCTAATTTCATATTTGTTTCGATACGGGTGTTAATGGGTATCAAATGAAAGGGCTTTATAAGTAGAACACAGTGTATGGCGGATCATAGAGTTAGTCAGTCTATACTTACATTAAAGTTAAAATCTAGGCTTCCACTGTCCACAAAATGCAAGGCAGCACTGAAGACCACGCAGTTGTGTATTTAGGCTCGAAATTGTTTGAGTATACGTGGCTCTGAGTCGAGTAAAGTCTTTAGAATGATTATGAATTGTGGAGTTAGATTGCAATAAATTGTCAGGAAAGAAACCTTGTAATAATGAGTCACTAAATGAACTACATAGAATGATAAATATTAAGTAACGAAATAAAAACTAAAAACTTGAAAATAAAATAAGTAAAAAAAATTCAGTTAAACGGTTTTATTGGAAATAGTATAATACTAAAAGTTAAAAAATAATTCGTTAGGTCCTAGGTACTAGCCATAACACCACTCTCATCAATCTAGGGCATTGATCAGACAAAAAATAAAATCGTGGGACCTGAGTAAATATGTAAAATTATTTATAACGATATGAGCGTTTGACTATTGATAGACATTTCACGCGCCCCACGATATTATTTTTTTGTCTGATCAATGCCCTAGATTGATGAGAGTGGTGTTATGACTAGCACCTAGGACCTAACGAATTATTTTTTAGCTTTTAGTATTATATTATTTTCAATAAAACCGTTTAACTTAAAAAATGTTTTTACTTATTTCATTTGAAAGAACAAATGGTATTTTGTATTAAAACTTTTATTGCAAATCACAAATTTCTATTTGTTGAATTTAAAAATTCATTTATTGAATAAAACTCTGCAACTTATTGTAACATTTCATACCCATATAGCTATGACTATTTTAGAACGTTGCGAGACTGTGCACGGGGATACGCAAATCATCTTGACGTCTGGTATTATATGCATGGACAACATTGTTTCTGTGAAACTCTGCAATATTCTTCTTCTTCTTCAAGTGCCTTCTCCATTCAATGAAGATCGGCAACAATTTTGGCAAACTCGTCCCTATCCTGGGCTCTTCTCAGCAAGGAGTTCGAATCCAAGCCAGTCCAATTTCTTAAGTTCTTCAGCCAAAAGCACTGTCTACGTCCAGGACCACGTCTTCCCTCAATCTTGCCCTCCATAATCAGCTGCAGTAATCCGTACCTGTCTTGTCTCATGACATCGCCAAGGTAAGCCGTCTTACGCTTTTTTATAGTCTCGAGAATTATTCGGTCTTTGTTCATTCTACGCAGGACTTCTTGATTGGTGATATGGTCAGTCCATGGAATGCGGAGCATTCTACGATATACCCACATCTCAAATGCTTCCAATTTGTTAATACTGCTAACCTTTAGCGTCCAGGCCTCGATTCCGTATAGTAACGTGAGATATACATAACATCTAACAAAGTTAAATCTTATGTTTAGATTGAGTGTTCTGTCGGTTAGCAGATTCCGCATTCTAATAAAATTCGCTCTAGCTTGCTCTATACGGGATCTAATTTCGATCTCTGGATTTAGATCTTCGCCGATCCAACTTCCCAGGTATTTAAATTTTGAGACTAAACCGTATATATTTATGTTGAAGTGGCTGTTTGGATTGCGGCTTATTTGCATGATCTTTGTTTGGAGATATTAATCCTCAGTCCCATTTCATCACCGGAAGCCGATATGCTGTCGATTAGGCGTGGCAGCCTCTTAGGGCTGTCTGCGATTATCACTGTGTCATCGGCATATCTCAAGTTCTTTAAGAGTTTCCCATTGACCTTCAGACCGTCCTCTGCTTCGTCTAGGGCGTTTTGGAAGATAACTTCCGAATACATATTAAAGATCATGGGACTAAGTACACAACCCTGCCTGACTCCACATCTTATAGGGACAGTGCTTGTTTCGGTGTTTTCCAGTTTGACAAATGCCTCTTGATGTTTATAAAGATTCTGTATAATTTTCAGTTCTTGGGCGTCGACTCCTTTACTTTCCAGCAGTTCTAGTAGTGTGGTGTGCTTAACACAGTCAAAGGCTTTTGTATAGTCTATGAAACATAGATATACGTCCTTCTGCTGATCTCTGCATTTTTGTAAAAGGACGGACAGTGCGAATAGGGTCTCCCTGGTACCCATTCCTTCACAGAAACCCATTTGTAATTTGCTTACATCCTGTTCGCATTTCCTACGTATGCGCCTATGAATTATTTTCACGAAAACCTTCAACACTTGGCTCATTAGGCTGATCAATCGGAATTTTTCGCATTTCCGTGCGCCAGGTTTTTTGGGTATGGGTATGTTCAATATTGTTCTTAACAAACGCCAAAATTTCTGTAAAACAGTGACTTCTCGGCCACATGTCTGCGGTGTTCCAGACTATCCAGATCCCGCGTCTCCGACGAGACGCACAACTCTCTTCTGAACGGAATCCAGCAGCTTTAAGGTGTGCTTAGGTGCGGCACTCCAGCTGCGTGAACAATATTCTAAGCACGATCTTATTTGCGCTTTGTAGAGCAAGAGCAGCTGCTTCGGTGTATAAAGTTTTTGTTAGGAAATAGCGCACCAAGCTTCTGAGAGGTTGATTTTGCGATGTTGGCAACGTGGTCATGCCAGGCCATATTGCTGTTGACCGTGACACCCAGTAGCTCGATTGACGAAGATGAAGGAATGACCAATCCTGCCATAATGATGTCAGGGCCCGATGTATTGGCTTTCTTGGTAAACGTGGCTGCTTGGGTTTTTACTGCATTCAACTGGACCAAATTTATCTCACCTCAAGTTCGAACTTTCTTCAGATTTTGAATAATTGTTGTAATCTGCTCCAGTGATAAGTATCAGTCGCTGGTAAAGGTTTTTCTGATCTAAATTGGGAGACACGGGTACTGTCATCTGCAAAACGGTACACAGGATTATTGATTTCGGTCAGCCGGTCATTAATATAGATGAGGAACAGGGTAAGTGAAAGTATTGCGACTCAAGGCACGTTTGCATGAATGGTGAAGGTGTCCGAGACGTGTCCATCAACTGGAACGTGCAGAGATCGGTTTTTATCGTTGGTTAGGTTGGGCAGAGCCTTGCCTTGGGGACGTTTAAGGTAGAGTGCTATGAAAACATTTTAGTCGCCGTGACGCCGCGTTAGTATGTCTTGCACATCCCCAGAATAAAATGCCATATTTGCTATAAAATTGAGCATAACAATATGGTATAAGGATACTCGTACTAGGAACTTGTTTGAATCTATACATGGCCAAAGCAACACATGATAACTTTGAACAAATGTTACAAACATTTGATTCCCACTCTAAACTACTCTCTAGATATACACCTAAAAATTTCGCCACAGACACCTGTTGCGTAAATTTCGAATTAACCTATCACAGCGATGACTACAAGGGGCAACATTTTGGTCACTTAGACATAATCGATTTTAAATAAACCACCGCATAAATCTACCATCATGTTTTGCTTATACATTTGCACTAACGAAATCTCACTATCAAAACACAGATAGCTATTATCATCCTTAAACATAGTCAAATTTGCCTGGTCCACTATATCCGGAAGATCGTTTACAAATAATAAAAACAGCTGGACAAACTGAGGCCTCTTCTGTAAATATGATGTTAACTAGTGAAGACCCTTATATCTACACCGAAAGACCTTATATAATAATAACATAAGGGTGTGATGAACTAGATTAAACGCCATACTCAAATCTATAAAAAATTCCAATACATTTATCTTTATTATCTAGTTGCTCATATAAACTACCAGGGATTGCTTGCGATTGGATAGAACGACTTTCCTGGAAATCATGCTGCGAAGCATTTAGTACATTACACTTAGTTATAAATCTAACCATTTTGTTATAAACGGCCCGCTCGAAAACCTTAGCCAGGGTTGGCAGGGCGGAAACAGGTCTGCTGGTTTTAGTATGCCTCTTTTTATGTAGCGGGATGATCTTTGCAATCCTAAGTGAACGCGGAAAAGCAGCTTCAGGGAGAGAGAGAGTGCAGTTCACCAAATAAATTATGGATGTTACAAAATGTATTCTACCGTTAGAATGTATTTAGAATTGATTTCTGCAAAATAAAAGGCCTAAATAAAAATATTAATTCGGTACACCAACATCTAGAAACAAATAGACCACACATACTGGCCCTTACAGAAACACAAGTATGTTCTGCAACAACAGTAAACTACCTCTACCCTGGTTATGGCCTACACTTCCGGTTTGGACTTAAGTTCGGAATATGCCTTTTTGTCCGAAACGACCTTTCATGTGACCGCGAGGAAACACTCAAATCGAACAACCTTGACGTCATATGACACAAGTTCACTGCCAAGGGATTAACTAAGTTCATATGCTGTCTCTATCGCTTTCCGAGCGATAGAGCCTACCAAAGCTTTTTTACAACATTAGCTACCAAATTTGATTCAATACAGGTCGACCACCACAATTCAGAGATAATTGTTCTGAAAGATTTCAATGCCCATAACACCAACTGGCTCATACATCAAAACAAGCCCGACAATGAAGGTAGATAAGCTGAGGCATATGCCATCAGCTGCGGGCTTACTCAACATGTAGACGAACCAACTCGGATCTCAGAGAGGGGTAAATTTGCCGCCCTCCTGGATCTTTTTCTAACCACAAATCCTGATCAGTACACACGCCATTAGGTACTGCCGACCACAAACTTATTGCAACGGTTTGCGACCTGCCACTCCTACAGAAGGATCCACCGTTGCCTCATAAAATCTGACATTACAATTCTGCAAACTGGGAGGATCTAAGAGAGTCCTACCTAGATTTTCTTTGGCTCGATGTCTGCTTTGGCACTGACGACCCGTCGCCGTCGGTCTGCTGTGAAGAGACTAAGCAAGTAATCGCCTCAGGAATGGAAGCACAAATTCCAAATTTCATCGAGTTATCGCCAAAAGAAAAGCCCTGGTTCGACTGAAGATGCAAAAGAGCCGTAGGTAGAAAACAGCAACCCTACAAGAACGAGCAGCAAAATCAGACCACTGAGAGTCGCAATTATTTTGCCAAAGCGAGAAACGAATGCAAACGGGTGATTGACAAAACTAAGGACAAACACAATCAAAGGACCAAGGACAAACTTTTGCAGTGCCCCAGTAGCGCCACAAATTTCTGGTCGGTAGCAAAGGCAGTAAGTAATAACTCGCCGAAATGTTTTCATCGCACTCTACCTTAAACGTCCCCAAAGGCAGGGATCTCCTCATCGTATTCAACATCAACATTACCAAGGCAGAAGAGCTAGATATGCAAGAGGCATCAGGACCGGATGAAATACCGGCCATCATGTTAAAGAATTGCACCAACAAACTAACACCCATTCTTTCCAGACTTTTTCTCTATCTTACCGAAAAGGGATTTACTCAACTTCTTGGAAAGTCGCTCGAGTGCAACCAGTACCAAAAAGGGCAGGAAAACCATACCACCAAACTATCGTCCAATTGCATTGCTTCCAACAATCTCTAAACTCATGAAAGGTGTAGTCAATCAGCAACTACTTAAGTAGCTCAAAACCAACAGGTTAATTAGCCATAACCAATATGACTTCCGCAAACAGCGATCGACAGGAGATATATAGGCGTATATCATACATATATGGAGAAGGGAAACTGAGAAGTACGGAGAATCTCGAGCGATTGCGTTGAATATTTCGAAGGCATTCAACAGAGTTTGGCATGACGACAACAAACTTCCGTCCTTCGGACTACCAGCCTCTCTCTGCAGCTGGCTTGCCAGTTTCCTTAAGAACCGGTCTCTGCACGTTGCAATTGATGGACACATCTCATCTCGTGTTAACGAATAATCCTGTTTACAGCTTTGCAGATGACAGTACCCTTATCTCCCAATTTAGATTAGAAAGACCTTTTCCAGCGACTGAGACTTATCACTGCAGACAGGAGCAGAATACAGCAATTAATCAAGATGTGGAGACAGTTCAAACTTGGGCCGAAAGAAATTTCGTCCAATTCAATGCAGCAAAATCCAAGCAGCCACGTTTACCAAGAGAATTTTGGGCTGATTTGTGTTTCTATTTCTATGCCGTAAGTATCTGCATAATTTAAAATATGTATTAGATCCGTAAGAGATATAATGACATGTTTAAAAACATTATCCCATGAGAAAGTTCTTGGCGTTTTATATGGCTATAGGCTGCTTAGCGTTGATTTTGATGATGGACATCTCCGAATTTTTGTAAATTAGTGCAAATGATAATAATATTTCATATTGCAATAATGCTTCGTTTGTCACTTGGTTATGTGTATGTTGATATGATTGTTAGGTGTTCCTGAATCTTGGTGGCTATAGATCTGCTATTGGATTTAGTATGAACGATTTAAATTTTATTCATACTGCTGGTATCACATGAGTTGTTGATAATGTATTATATAATTTTCTTCTTTTACACGAAAATCGGTTGGGAATGATTAATTTCTAGCTTAGAACAACATGGGAGGACTATCTTAGTGCTCCTGGAGTTAATGTAATTTTGCTTTTTATTACTTCCAAACCAACGGTTTCCATGCGAAAAGCCGGGAAAACGGTTTTGGCATTTTTTGCAGTTCTCGTGCGGTACCGGTAGAACGCCGCGCCACTCGGCGTGAATTATGCACGCGAGGTCCCCACCTAACGGCCAGCCGCGACGCAGTTCCCACCACGAGCCCAGTTAAAAAAACCGGACCGCATTGGGCTGAACAGGCGGAATCCACCCGGGCTCCCGAAGAAGCAGCCAAGCCGACCAGCCGACCAGACCACTCCAATGTAAGCCGCCCAGCTAAAACCAGACCCACGCCGCTTCCTGAAGATCGCCGCCGACCGCCACTAATCGCCATCGCCGTCTGTTTTGTCCGCCTTAGCTGCTACTATATAGGAATTTATGTAGTTAACACTCTTCCACTCACACTACCCGCTCTTTCTGAAACTGGTGCTAGGTCTGTTCCGACCAGCCTCCTCTATCTATCTTGCTCTATTACTTCTGGGGTTGACGCTAGGTCCGTTCCGGTCAACCCTACTTTCTCTCTCTTTCTGAGACTGGTGATAGGTCCGTCACGACCAGTTTCATCTGTCTCTCTCTCTCTCTCTCTCTCTCTCTCTCTCTCTCTCCCTTCCTTGGATTGACTTTCCAGTCAATCCTTCTTTCTCTCTCTCTCTACTTCCAAAGCTAGTGCTAGGTGTGTTCCGATCAGCTTTACCTACTCCTTTCTCTTTCCGAGACTGGTGTTAGGTCATTCTGATCAGTCTCGTCTTTACTTTCTCTCACTCACACAAAACCTACCTACCTATGTTCCTTACCTTGCCTACCGCCACCACGAAGGAGTAAAATCGTAGTAGCGAAGTACGACAGAAAATCAGTGAGGTATTCGCGCACGCGCATTACAGGAATGGTATATCATCCATGAAGAAAGCCTCATCAGGTCAATTACCATCGTCACATCATATCCATTGTTCCGTTATCATCCAACCATACCTCATCATTTGCTCTTTATACCGCGGCGTTAGTCGTATTCTATATTCATATTTCTTACCGTTACTTTACGCATACCATACCCGTCCCCTCTGTTAATATTTTATTTATTTATTCTTTATTCAATACTTTAGGGTAGTTTCATAGGAGTACTACTTTAGTTAGGCTTAGCATCAGTTTCATTAGGACACTCACGATAATACTCGGATAATTCTTTATTTAATTCGCTAGGTTAGCATAGGTTTCTCAGAGCTTTGAATAAACCATTTGTGATTCATGTTGGCAATTGAGATGTTGTATTAGGTTTGTTTTTGAAATTGTTTGTTTTCTTTCTGATTTCCCTCCTAATAGTATTAAGAAAGTTTCGAAGGTAGCCGGCAACCAGTACTGACATGCGCAATCGACCCCTGGTTTGCCGATTCTTTACTGTATAAAAGCTGCCCAGTGCACTATGGGCTCTTTACCAAATTAATCCAAAGGGGTGGCGCCCAAGAACCAACCATTGGATGACGTAACTAATGGTTAAACCGAACCAAAGCGCCTTACAACAACATAAAAGATGATACTATATTTCATCTAGCTTCGATCTATTATCTAAGTATCAAAATGCAATTATATATTTTTTTATCTTCCGGCCTTAGCAAAGACCTGAAATAAAAGTATAAATGATGATGCATTAAAAAAAATAAGGTTTTAATTAAAATACCCTTCACTACTTACTGTCATGACAGTCGTATATTATGAAAACTAATCAATTATTAAAGTTATAAATCAAAATATTTAATTTTATAAAAAAATCAGCCTCTGTTAGCCCGTTCTCTAGGCCTAAAATTAATAATAGCAAGGCGACTCAGTCGAAAAAATCACTTCACTCTTGCTTGTCGAGCTTTTTCCTTTCATAGTGCAATTTTAAAGGCGGTTGTAAGATCACTTAGTGGTAATTAACTTTCTAGGTCGTTAAATCTATATCAAGAAAATATCACGAGAAAAAAGTTGCTGCTGTAATTGGTCCCATTTATCTCCATCTTTAATATTTTGCTTGATAAGAAATTAATAGAAGTGAGATGGTACGGCGTTGCGGTAAATTATCAGTTCACTCGGGTTGGATTCCTAACTTTCTCATTTTACCTCACGCAGATTCACCTGTCAATGTCTGCGTCATATTATATCGTAAATTATAGTTTGCCTTATTATGATTTTCTTATAACTTCTCGGAAGCTTAATGTAAAATGACAACCAGAAACTTCTTCTGGCATGTTTACGTGCACGGTGATTAAAATTTATAATAATAAAGATATGTTTACTTAATGCCTAGATAACAAATCAAATGAACCCTATTAAAGTCATTACGAAAAGATGTATGCAATGGTGCTATTTAGGCTTAATCGGATACTCGTAATGGATTAATTAATGGCTTAGTTTATTAATATGTTGAAATATAAATAATTGCCAAAGAATTCTAGTTTTGAAAAATCTTCATCTCTGTATAAATTAATGTTTTTGTAACATGATATTTTAAGAAAATGTGCAAATTTAATATAACATTCTATGGGGCATATTAACGCTCAACTTCACTCTAAGTTGCACTTTCTACCACAGGATGCCGAAAGCCCCAACTAAATATCTTAACTCATATTCAAAACATATTCTAATAAACGTTCAATTTCTCAATATTAAACTGGCACCATTGTTGAACATTAGCATTATACTATATTTTATGTGAGATTTGCCAGAAACACATTCCTACTCTTGCGTTGTCATATTGCATTGCCAGCTGCTAATGGGTTTTGCAGAATATTTCATAGAGATATAGCAAGGACCGATCGAACATTCAATTTACATATTTGAATTGTTTCTAAACTATTTACATAATCATTGATTTTATCCCTTTTAATTTAAATCCAGAATATTGTAAGCCTGATAAATTAATATAGTGATCTTTTCATCGACATTTTCATTTAATTGAATATTTGGATAATGACCATTAATTAGAATGTTTGCATTATTTGCTAGCTTGATAGCCAAATCCAACCAAAGCTTTGTAACAGTAAACTCCAGGCAGCAATATCAACATCCATTTAAAGCCGAATTAATAATTTAATATTTGAACGCATAAGGCAAATAATATATCTATTACAATTTTCAATAATTGTTACAACTGAGATATGTTTTACTGCGAACAGATTTTTATTCGATGTGGCATTGTTCATTTTATTTGGGAGTTCGTAAAGGATATTCATATTTTTTTGATGTAGTTTAAAATATTGACAGAGCCCAGACCTACCCTGCAAATTTTACAACTAAAATCAAATTCATTGCTTAATTAAAATAATTTTATTTAATAAACGCAGACAAAATCAATCAAATTTTATTTATTGAATTGCGGGACGGGAGGCGCGGACCCCTATAAAAAGAAAATGTGTGACTCGCTAAAAACACTGGTTGCTTAGCAGTTTTGAGATGCATACCAGTACCTGTGAATCCTTGAGTTCCCTTTGCAAGAAATTGGATATATCTTGGCAACGTCTTCGATAGCTGCGAATGTTGTGTATCTAATTTTTGATATTGTTGGCTTGAGAACCGACTGGCTTAGTCAACAGTATCAATAATGAAAGTCTTCAAAGGGATTTCATAACATTCATAGGTATTGAGGTTAAATGGAGTTAGGTTACTCTCTGGCAACGTTTTCAACGGCTGGGAATTGAGTAATCTAAGTTCTTACCAATAGAGCAACGTCTTTTAACGGCTGTGAAACTGTTGTCAATTATTGGCAAACCAAAGGGTTATAATTACATGTAGTTAGGTTACCCTCTGGCAACGTTTCGACGGCTGCAAATTGGGTAATCTAAGTTCTTGGCAACATAGCAACGTCTTTGAGCGGCTGCAAAATTGTTGACAATTATTTGATTATAACCTTTCCAAGTCAAATAGCGGCTAGTTTAATTATATAGCAAAATGCCGAAAGTCACGCGAAAACGTACTAAGACAGTAGAGTCAAAACAAACGAATCCTGAACTAGTCCAAAGTTCAAAGTGAACTATGTGAAATTACAGATGAGAAATTATTTCACTATAAGCACATAAGTCACATAACCTATTCAGTTATCTGATTCCATAAATCAACTTTGGTAAAGCAAAGTAGGCAAATAACTAATATGAATTTACCAACACAAGTTACTTGTGTCACAACACAAACATGACAATTATGTCCTCGTTATTTCGGAATTAAAAGATTACAAACTTATGCGCCATTAACAAGGTTAAATTAGTTTAATAAATAAAATCAAAATACCAATTAATGACATGTATCATGAATTGATTCAAGGTAATAAATATTCTTTGCTTATAGCATAAATTTACTACAGATTTAGGTAACGGTATCCAGGTCAAATTAGACAAGAGTATAAGGCTTCAGTCAGGCCAATCAGGCCATTTAAATAAAGAAATAATGGTGAAACACTACGTAGGTATGAAATATGTAGGAATGAGTCCAATAATGAATTATTGAGTCAATTAAGGGTTTGACATAAAGTAATGTGATGTTTATATTTAAAGGGTTTGAATGAAATATGGACGCCTTAACGACAACTTGTAGGATTGGCTGGTTTGCTGAGTATAAAATATGTAGGAATGATTTCAAGAATGATTTATTGAGTCAATTTAGGGTTTGACATAAAGTAATGTGAAGTTTATATTTAAAGGGTTTGAATGAAATATGGAGGCCTTAAAGACAACTTGTAGGATTGGCTGGTTTGCTGAGTATAAAATATGTAGGAATGATTCCAAGAATGATTTATTGAGTCAATTTAGGGTTTGACATAAAGTAATGTGAAGTTTATATTTATAGGGTTTGAATCAAATATGGAGACCTTAAAGACAACTTATAGGATCGGTTGGTTTGCTGAAATTGGGTATTAATATTGACTATACATAAATAACAATAAATTACTCATTGAATGGGTTATGAAGCTTACAAACATTTCAAAATGTGCCACTGGACAAGGTCCCGCGGCTGGCGTACCGCCGCTGCGTTAAAAAATATTTTAGATTGGTCAGCAAGGACCCGCAGCGGAAGTATCTTCCCTGCGTGAAAAAAGTAAAATTCTGCCTGGTCAGCACGGACCCGAGGTTGGAGTATCTCCCCCTCATGGAATAAATAATAAACACTAAAAATGTTTGATGTACTGCAAGTTAATATTATACAAGGTTAGCGCTTCTTGTGAAAGGGATTGACTTACGTGCACTTACGTATTGAGTGTCTGTTGGTTGATAATTAGTGTTTAATAGAAGCGAACAAATGGGGTTAAATGGATGTAATGTAAATATTAAGTATAACTTTTTGCTGTGGATCATTACCTGCTACTTTATTTATGATAGCGGTTTCATGCAAATTGGTCACCATAGTTTCATCAAACATAATTAATGTTTATAAAATTAAGTTGGATATATTCTTTATACTATACCATTGAACCAATTGTTTATCTGAAAAACTAGTGTATGTATGATTTTATTTGCTGAAATTTTTATTGTCCAATTTATTGATTGGTAAAATGTGTAAGGATTTATTTGTTTAAATTGTGTTTTGATTTAATTTTCATTTGCACGACTTTTAATTTACTAAATTGATAAGCTTGTGTATGATTTCATTTGTTGCAATTTTTACTGTCCAATGTTTCGATTGATAAAATATTATGCAAGGATCTATTTGCATAAATTGTGTTATGTTATATTTTTCAATTGTACGACTTTTACTTTACTAAATTGCTAAACTTTGTATTAAAATTGATAGTGCGCTTGAATGTTTAATATATAAATTTCTAATTATTAATAAAATAAATTAAATAAATTGTGCTCTCTCGAAATTTGGTTTTTATTGCTCTCATTAGCTTTACGTAATAGAGATACGCTACTCAAAGATTCGTTGTAAACTACTTTAAACTTATTCAAACTCTAAAAGACCCTGGGATGAGAACATCGTAAATAAAGTGTCTCGATAATAAAATAAAGTAAATAAATGACGATCACAGCCAATACCTACTACACTCTGACGTGTAAACAGACGACCAGGGTGTGGGTAGTTTTAATATGCAAATGAGAATAACGTCAATTCACGCATGTAACCAGGTATACCAACAGAGACCAAAAACTTGATGGAAGATAATAACACGTAATTCGAACTTTTCGTAACACAAAAACTCATGTTGCAACATAAAACAATATCAGAATGAATTTTTGCCAAATAAATGATCTGAAAACAAACATCGTACTCCAATATCTACAAGCAAGTAAGCTAAATATATCATAGCATCAAAAGTAATTACCCATTCTCTAGATAGGACATACATTCCCGATTTAGAAAAAATGTGATCTGGTGATCAGAATGATCTACACACGAGAAAATATCCTAGTTTATAATATGTAGCATAAGTTTTTGTACAAAATTACCTACCAGTTTTGATTCATTAGACGCCAACTGCAATGTTATGATTATCATTCAGTAACATCAGCTGACGTACGAATCACAACAAGGGGTTACTCAAATTGTATAGGAATCAGCGTTGATCTCAGAGAGGGGAAAATTTGCTGCTCACATTCTGATCACACATCCCTGCCGTTGTGAATTGCCCCTCCCACAATCATATTACAACTATGCAAACTGGGATGATCTGTGAGGGTTCTTCCAGGGTCAATATTCATTTTATTCCAGACACTAAATTAATTTGTTGCCTAAATGCAGGAATGGAATAACACATCGAAAGTGCTATCAAGTTAGCTACAGAAGCCAAATTCTTAGTTGACGAAGAGTATGAATGAGCTGTACAGCCTTACAAGTAGGTAAATGATATTACTTACACATCATGAAGTTGGTATTTCTAATCTTGAAATATTCTCCAAATTAATACCAGTATTAGTATATATACGGTTCATGCATCTCCAAAGCACTTCAAATCATAACCTGACCTTTCCAAACATAGTAAAAAGATTTTATATAGCCAGCTATTTAAGTACTGTGTTACTAATGGTATTGTACCGGAAAACCAATGCGGATTTAGAAGGGATTTTAGTACATCTGCAGCATTGGTGGATGTTACCGATGATATCATTAAAGCTATTGACAAGCAACTTAGCAGTGCGTTGCTCCTTCTTGAATTTTCCAAGGCCTTTGATACCGTTAATCATGATTTATTAATGGCAAAATTTAAATATTATGGTATCCAGGAACAGTCACTACAACTTTTAGATTCATACTTTATTAATAGATTTCAAAAAATTTTTCATAACAACATTTTTTCAGAACAAATAAAAATTTCTTCGGGTGTGCCGCATGGATCCATTGTTGGACCCTTATTTTTTATAATATATACTTCTGATATTTTAAAGTCATCAAAATATTGCAAAATATGTGCATATGCTGATGATATACAAATATATTTACATTTCGACCACACCGACTATTTTAATGCGTCTAACAAGATAAATAAAGATTTAAAAATTATGAATCGGCTCTCCCTGGAGCACAATCTTAAACTGAAGCCCTTGAAATCAAATTTGATGGTCTTTGATACTGGGAGAGCTACAAGGTTTTTGGCGGAAAACTTCCGCGGAAATATTGAAGGTCTAGAGATTCCTATGGTGCAATCAGCGAAAAATTTGGGAATTATACTTGATACGGAATTGCGTTTCAAAGAATACATAAAGATTTTAATTCAAGTCATATTTTTCATTAAAAATTTTGTATAATAGCAGATATTTTCTTAGTTTTCATTACGTAAAAAGTTATGTGAGTCGTTGATTCTTTCTAGATTTAATTACTGTGATTTTATTTATGGTCCTGGACTAGATCTTATACAGAAAAATCGTATTGAAAAAGAACAAAACACATGTCTGAGTCTTATTTTTTGGTCTAAGAAAGTATGACCATATCTCCCACACTTTTAAAGAAATTCAATGGTTGAAAATGAGTGATCGCAGAACTGTTCATCTCGGAAACTTGATTAAAGTTTAAAAAAATCCAGCATTACCCTCTACCATAAAAAATAGATTTGTGTTTTGCTTAAATATACATTCGCGGAACATTAGGTATGGCAATAAGATCACCATGCCACACCATCGGAGTGCCATGTTTCAGAGATCGTTTACTTTCAATGCCATCAAATTATTTAATTCTTTGCCCAAGGAATTAACTTCACTAAATGAAAACCAATTTATGGTTCGGTATAAGACATATGTTCGTGGCCTTCAGGACTCCTGAGTTCCATTCTCTTTTTCTTTCTAATTGGTAACTATTCATTTGTTTAGTTTAGAAATCCTTAAATGTCGTGTGGATCATGCGTAAAATTAGCTTTATGGTATTGTGATTAACACTTGATTAATGTAATAATTCTAAGAAAGTTTAAGTTATTTTATCTACTAGAGCAGGGTTCAGTAGAGCAGCCTGTTTGGCTAGACTGTGCCCTGCCTGGTATAGTTGTATTGAACACTATTATTTGTACTCATTTCTTTACATTTTGTAATAAAAGTCATTTATTATTATTATTATTATTATTATTATGATTATTATTATTATTATTATTATTATTATTATTATTATTATTGTTTCTATTATTATTATTATTATTATTATTATTATTATTATTATATTATATGTTTATGTTTATATGATAAGCCATAAGGGCATAACACGCAAGTGGTGGTTCTAACCCAAAACATGCAAAAATAGATATCGCGATTAAGGGAAAGCCATATGGATGTGCTAAAGCGGTACCCATGGAGAGAACCCTAAACACAATTGTTTGCCTTAGCAAAAAAATAAATATCTGACATTGAAAGATTTCTCTTAACCTAACTAGTTTTGCATCTTACCTATAGAACAATCTATAGGGTTCTATGGCTCCTTTTCTTCCTGGTATTGGCCAGTGGAACAAAGCAAATAGGGTCTACTATAGAGAATCCTTCAATCAATAATCGTCAATTCCAAGCATAGGCAATATGAGAGCAACAGCAACATATATTCTTCTAGAAAGATTGGAAAATACAATTAATTCCACTGAAGGCAGCATGAAGATTTTGTGACTTGCCACGTGGAGGTAGGATTCTAATAACCCAACAAAAACTTTTATAGGTAGCCTCCATAATACTGGCACTGCTTAGGGTCGAATGACATTAACGTAACAAAACTATCATAAAATAATGACCCTAATTATTTCAACCAGTCCATGAGGCACCTCGAAAAGGCTTCACAAAAAATGCCGGCCTATCGACTTCTCGCCGGTCTGGTGCGTAAAAGGAAAACCCGGAACTCTCACGTAACGGATTTCAATACCGTCCTCCGAAACATTGTTACCAACTTAATCTAGCTGAAGTAACAAACCCAACCGCATGATGGAGTACTTAACGTCATAGCTCGGTTAATCGAACTTCTGCGCTAAACCATATTCGCCAAGCAGCAAGAAAACATGCCTTAAAAATCTGCAGAAAACCGTTACCTGGGAACGTCGATTTGATTGAACCTGTCCAACTGTCAAAATCATATGTGCCAGACACTTAATAAATAAAATCACTAAAACTCTTTGAAAGACGAAGAAAACAAAAGGAAATAATATACCGAATTACAATTAGATAAATAAATTATAATATACGTTAGATGACTCTCATGACCTCCAAATTGCTTTAGGTAGGTATTGTTGTTACATTTGTGTCGAACAAATTGTTAAGGTTTTATTAACTTTTAGATTAAGGAAAAGCAAATATTAAAATCTATGAAAACAATAGCTAACAAATTGAACTAGACAACCAGAGCCTTTGAAGGATATTTTCGGAATTACCTGAACACAGGGGAACAAAAATCAGACCTGATGTTTTTATCATATCATAAGTATCTAGTACATCATACAGAGACATAAAAATAAATATAGAAAGTGTTTTCAATTACTGTCAAGGTAAAAGAAGGTAGTATACTTTATGCACTGTATCTATATTGGAATAATCCAATCAAAGTTATGTATGCAAACAAAAATATATACTTTCAAATTTTGGCATAAACAAATACTACAATGCAATGTCTTCTTTTTGGCCTTGACCACGAGAGGTGTTTTGAGAAAACACGCTATTTTTTTTTTGTTTTTTTTTTTATTTTTGTTTCATTTTGATTTCATTTAATACATATTTGATATAGTGTAGCAAAAGATAACATAACTGAGCTTACAATTGGCATGTGGCCTGACGGGAAATTTCCTGGATTGGGGCAAGCCCCTTGGTACGGTAATTGTTCTTAATCTAACCTCATCTGACAGTAGTCGTATTTTATTTTGTAAACCATGTTTGACAATTTTTGCCTGGACCTGTTGTACCTTACAGTCACAGTTGTTTGTCAATGGGACTAATAGGATTGCCTTTAGTTTGGACTTGATGCATAGCGAATAAGAAAAAAGGGCCTTATTCCAAAGGAAGAGTGATAGTTATTTCATTTCTGATAGTAGTTACGCAAAAGAACTAACGGAACCATCTTTGCATATAGGGTTTGTTTAGGTTCTAGTTGAGGAAAGCAATTTTTTCAAATGCGTGATCCATTATTAATTGAGTATATATTATTATATACATAACTTGCATTAAAGTATATTGAGTATTCATTTTATACTTTATTTGCTTTGAAATATAACTGTTCAAAAACAAATTCAGAATGGAATTTCTGTTCAAATTGGCAAATGGATATTAATTAATTTCAATAAATTCACTTTCTGCATTATTTTGTATTTTTTAGCGTAATATACTGCAGGTTATTTCTATTCCCATCTTTATTGATTTCTCTATCAATGATCTGAAATAAAATAATTGACGCCCTCGCCAAATTGAGGCAGAACAGTTGATATTCCTGTTACCAGACTCAACCACTTAACCACGACACCTTTCTATGACTTAACAGGACACGTTTCATGGCTGAGGTGATCTACGGTGTCAACCTCCAGTAAGCACTCCAAGTACAAAGGTCAGGAATATTCCATCCTAATTTAATTGCCCATTTAATGTCAGAGGGAAATTAAAATAAACCCATTGTTTGTAGACATTTTCAATATTTTATTTAACACCCTAGCGCATAATTGGAAAAAGATATATTATTAGCATGCTCCAAATTTATACTGCCTGAATATCTTATTAAGTTTTTATTTTCGATGAGATTAACCCAAATGAAAATTAATAGAAAAAAATCTCAGCGAATAGATTTTTAAATAGTAACAAATTGTCGCATTTTCTTTTACAATTTTAAACCATAACAAGGCCTGAGTATTTTACTTATATGCTATCGATATATTGTGAACTATGGAAAGTACTGTCGCCTCTAATAACTGCATCTCTGGTGTCTATTAAATTTTGGAAACTTGGTACCTATGACCGCATCATAAATTACTAGTTTATAATTTACATCGTCTCAGCTGAAATGAATGAGGAAACTACAGAAAGGGAGACATGCATGTTTATGTCAAATATGTGAAGAAATTTTACCTTAAGAAAGGGAAGTTTCACCCTTCCCATTTTTCTTTCCCATCTGTCACTTTATACAAATTTAATCCTATATCTGTCGCATGCATTTTGTTTCGGGTATCGGTATTTCCTTATTTTCTTTCTTGGCTTATCCTTTCGTTTTATGATGGCATAACTTCTGGAATAACGTATTTCCATAACCAATTTTCCGGCCCTTTTCCTTTCGTAATATATTTCGCCAGTTTCAATAACATATTTATGAGGGTGTATAGTAATCAGGATATTTCTTTTTTCGACAACAAAATAGATACAACTCCTGTCGTATTGGATAACTCTTTGAGAAGAACGGATATTTCATCAAATCCAAAAGATTCTGTGATAAGTTTTCCTACTGTTTAACGTTCCCTCCATTTAAGCGATAGCGAAAAACCGATTAAATAAATATAAATAAATGAAAGCAAATCAGGATTTGATACATTCATGAAAAATATTAGAAAACAAATTTTATAAGAAGATTTACCTTCTTTACTTAATTTTAGAAATCAATAAAATTGTATTTAAAATGAAAAAAATATAATTTGACATGAACTTTTTTTTAAATTCTACAGGATAGCTAAACATTTATTTCATTTAAAGAGCTTACTTAGATACGCCTACGTCTGGTGTGTTTCCAATAAGAGAATACTTGCTTCAATCGAAACTTTGCAATTTCCAATCATAATTACGCACTTCTTTGCATCAAGTAAATAGGCTATAGGACTCAATGAATGTCATTTTTGGCATAAATAAATGTGTATGTTTTTTCCAAATAACTATATTTACCTGTTTCATACAAAGAAATTTTATTTAGTTTTAGAATGTTTGCAATTAAAAGCAATTTTTACGTAAAACAAGATTATTCACAAAAAATACACAAAAAACAGTCTACCTACCACCTTGGTATATCCTGTGTTGAATAGTTAAAAAATATATAATATTTTATTCATATACAAGTGTCAAGTATTTCTCGTTTGGATAATTAAGATAATAGAGTTTAAGTCGAAAATTTATCCATTACCATTTCAGTTGAATTATTCTCTTTCACTTTCCACTTCAACATTGTGATTTAAAAAGCTGTGTTTCACAAAGTTATGAACCCACATCACTGGATTCAAAAACCACTGTAATTACAATTATTATTGCTCCTCAAGCAACAGAGTATTATTATATATTGGGCATTCCAGACCACTTAAAATGCATTTGAATCCTTTAATATATTATTAAACTTTATGCGATTTTTAGCGATTTATTATTCAGGTATTCGGCAATAAATTCTGCCGTTCGAATAAGGGCGTAAAATATGTCCATAATATTTTTATTTCATTATTTGCAGTAAAACTTGCCGCATATCTAACAGGATATGTATATTTTTGCAGGTCAATAACCCATATCAGTAGTATAGTTACGATTTCATAATCAAATGAAGTTTTGAATTAAAAAGGTACTATTTGGAGATGAGCTTACTTGCGAAACTTTTAAATAATTTGCAAAATTGCTTAGGTGTGATTAAGAAGATTTTATTCCAAAGGCCTTATCTTAAATAACTTTTGCAAATTTACCTTTATCTTTGTGTCTCATATTGAATTATTATAATAATTTAAATAGCTCTCATTCACACCCTGACTTCTATTTTACAATCTCTTTAATTACCTTTCAATTGGGAATCCATTATTAATTAAGTGTTCATTTTGTACATAATTTGCTCTAAAATATATGACCTATTCATTATGTACATAATTTGCTTTAAAATATTGTAACAAGCAAATTTTGGAGAGGCGAAGTGCGACGTTCAAAGGCGAGGACGTGACAACCCTGGAAAACGAATGGCACAGCAGTAGAATCGAATCGGTGTTATATAATACGGAGTATATAGATA
>MU182394.1:167614-210180 GCA_016904865.1 Pissodes strobi | reverse complement strand
GCGTAGATATAGTTATTGTACGATAGCAGAGTCGACTCATGGCGTTATGTAATTATGATAACTGTACTGGCGAAGGTGTATTGGCGAAATAAAACGTGTTACTAAAAAACTAATCGTTTACAGATCAGAAGTCGGGATAACCTACGTATTGTGTTATTTGTTGTGGAGAACGGTGAAATACGCGATTTCGGCGAGTTAAATCGCAGTGGCAGCTTCATCTTTTTTTGTGAGTGGCGATATCACAAAAACTCATAACAAAAGGCGGGCGTTTGTTGCTATCCTTGACAGTGGATTGACATTTAGCGATTTTTCAGATATTCACGATTATAATAAACAAGTGTGTGCTAATTAATTAGTGATTATTGTAAAAATTGTGGCGTATTTTAACTGTGTTTATTGGCATTGGTGTTTAAAAGGCGTTTTTCTAGTAATTGTCTATGGAGGAAGGCAGAAGTGACGAGTTAGATTTCGATTACGAGCTTCAATTGAGCGACGGTGACCACGGCGATGGAGGACGAAGCAGCCTCCATGGTACATAAGCTGTTAAAAGGCGGTTTGGCAACTAGTATCCAGCAGATTGTGGCGGCCGAAATGGCAAAGGCGGTGAAGCAAAAGGCGGCCGTTGGTACTGGCGGTACCAAGGGCATCAGAAAAGGCGATAAATCAGGTGAGAGCGTTCCTCAGGCGGTAGTAGAGCATGCTTGTAGCGATAAGGCGGACTCCGCTTGCAGTTTGGGCTGTATGGGGTCAAGGGCAAGAGCAGGCGGCGACATTCTTGACCCTTTCGATCCTGACAGTCAGGACCGTAACGTAGTCAGGTGGTTGAGCAAAATTGATCAGTTGGGCGATATTCATGAATGGTCGAACTATGAGAGAGCGTATTTTATGCAGGCGAAATTGCAAGGCGCAGCAAGGGGCTGGTTAAATCGGCTCGATGAATATGACCTCTCATGGGAAGACTGGAAGGCGGCTCTAAGGAAGGCGTTTCCTAGAGTGCATGACTTTGCTCAGCTGCTCAAGAAGATGATAGCGAGGGTTAAATTGAATGGCGAAACCATGACCCATTATTATCATGATAAAATGGCGTTGATCGAAAGGTGTCGGCTTTCAGGCACAAAGGCGCTTTCGTGTCTGATTGACGGTCTACCTCTCGATCTACAGGCGAATGCGAGGACATTTGGTTGCTCTTCCCCTGGCGACTTGTATACTGGCTTTCTTTCCTCTTTTGACAGATGTCGGCGTCCATCAACCGATATTGTGGAATTGGAGGGGCAGAGAAGTCCAGGATCATGCGCAGGCGAAGGCGACGAAAACTTTGCGGTCTTCTGAGGCGATTCTCAAACTGAGAGAGGCGTTTGGCGAATTTTGGGTATCCAAGGCGTACTATTTCCAACTGCTGGCGCGGGTTGGCGTTTACGAGCAAGGCGTTTGCTGACTTTTTGGCGAGGCGAGGTGTAAAACAACAAGGGCGAATGGTCAGGTTGAAAGGTGCATGCGAGTCTGACTGGCGAGGTGCAAAGTGGGAATGGTCAGGTTGAAAGGTGCATGCGAGTGAGTTTGACTGGCGAGGTGCAAATGGCGAATGCTCTATTGGCGAAAGGCGAGAGCTATGGCGATTTAAAGGCGAGTGAAAATCTGACAAAGGCGTAATATAAAGGTGATATTCGATAAAAGGCGCAAGGTTGCAACCGCAGGCGAAACCCTTAGTGCAGGTGATTTGGTGTTATGGCGAATGCATAGATCGATAAGATCTGGTTGATTTACTGGCGAGTTAAATTAATGAGGGCATTAATTGTTGCAGGATGGCTGAATGTAACAAGCAAATTTTGGAGAGGCGACGTGCGACGTTCAAATAGGCGAGGACGTGACAACCCTGGAAAACGAATGGCGCAGCAGTAGAATCGAATCGATGTTATATAATACGGAGTATATAGATATATTAGAAATAAGGCGTAGATATAGTTATTGTACGATAGCAGAGTCGACTCATGGCGTTATGTAATTATGATAACTGTACTGGCGAAGGTGTATTGGCGAAATAAAACGTGTTACTAAAAAACTAATCGTTTACAATATATAAAGTATGCATTTTACTCTTAATTTGTTCTACAATAAAAGCAAATTTTGTATAGAAGAACTGCCTAAATTGTGGTAGGATTTTAAATCAATTCTCTTTTATGGGTGTTTTATATTTTCGAGCGTAATAGACTAAGGGTTATTTGTACTCCTCTCCTCATTTACCCCTCTCACAATAATCTAAACTAAAATAACTGGGGTCCCTCGCCAATTTGAGATCGAATAGTTGACATTCATGGTGAACTCATTAATTGGTTTGTACTGGGTTTGTTTCATATTTTGATGCCCCTGGCACCAGATTTAGCCACTTAACCAGAACATTTTTCAGTAACGTCATAGGGCAGATTCCATGATCTCAACCTCCAGGAAGCACGGAGAAGCTTCAAGGTAGTAAACCAGTGTAGAGAGATCGTCAAGAATATTGCATCCTACTTTCATTTTCCATCCAAATTTTGTCAGAGGGAGGTTAAAATAATTCCATTATTTACAGAAATTTTCCACATTTTGTTTTTCTTCCTAGCGCAGCTCCATTACTTGGGAATAAGCATACTCCGAACCTACATACCCAAAATATCTTATTAAGTTTTTGTTTTTAATAAAATAAATGCAAATTAAAATTAATAATAAAAACTAATAGCAATTGGTTTTTAAATCGTAACAAATATTTAAGCCCTTGTTGTTTCAATTAATTGCCTATATATGTAAGTTTTCTGTATGCTTTAAATATTCCAATCATTGCGTTATATTCACATATTATTTAATTTAATTATCTGTCTGCTTCGATTGGAATTCTTAAAATTGAATGATAATTAATAGAAACACCATATTGGCGCTACGTAGTGGACGTTAAAATAATACTTTTTCTGATATTAGGCCAGTCAAGTTTCATAATTTTTTTGTATCTGCTGCTGAAAATATTCAATAAAAAGTCTAGCATCGCTTGATCACCCATAACTGCCATAAAAAAATTAAATTGTAATTATTCAGTCGACATCTATGACTTGAACAGCAAATGCGCTGATAATCTTGTAATCCCACTTGTTCATCTCTATAATTCCTGTCTCTCTCATAATATTTTTCCTGATGTCTTTAAGGTTAGTAAGGTGGGCACCTGTTTTCAAAAAAGGTGACCTTTCTGACGTAAATAATTACCGTCCAATATCCATAATTCCCATATTCAAACAAAATTATAGAGATCATCTTGAAACAACGACTTATAAAATTCCAACCAGGTTTGTACCATTGATGCAATATCAGATCTCATTACCCACATAGTCAAAGGTCTTGAATCTGGCTAGGAGTGTATCATCAGTGTCTTTGTGATCTCAGCAAGGCCTTTGACTGTGTGGACCATGAAAAACTGCTACATAAGATGGAACACTTTTACGGTTTCCGAGGGATATCCTTGTCTTTTTTAAGTCTTATTAAACTAGAAGATCTCAATTAGTTAATATTAATGGTATCAACTCTGAAGTCAATGGTTTAAGGTATGGAGTCCCCAGCGAACTATATTTGGCCCTATTCTCTTCTCTCTATATATTACCAATCTTTAGTATTATCTATACTGACTCATAAATATTTTGTATGCGGATGACACTATAAAGTAGTATAAACAGTCACAAAAATCCAAACATATTGCAGACCCCTTCTGCACACCTTGACAATAAAGCAGCCAATTGGTTCCGCAATTATTCCACTTGGACTTGAGGTGTCTCGTACAGTATGGCGATCATCATCCTAAAGAAGGCAATGAATGAGAGGGTTAAATACCTATAGCGGACTACTTCAGGAATGAGGCAGGCTGGAATTCTCTTGGTAATCCCAGCGCCTGGTAGTTTAAAGGCTTTCATGACTTTAAAGAGGGGGTCTTGATGCTTGGCAAGGTCCTTTACTAGAACCCGCATCTGCACATGTTGCGTAGAAAATTCGGAATACAGCAATGGAGAAAGAGGAATTGCTCACTCGTGTCGTTGCCGACTGTCCAGCATTAGCTAGAGTAAGAGAGGTGCACTTCGTAAGCTACGCCTTATACTTCTTCTTCTTCTTCTTCTTGTGCTCTGTGCTAAAAGTCACGTTGGCGACCACTTGTACTTCTCTCAAATCAAATTCTATGTAGAGCACCGCTCTCTGCTTGTCGAAATATTGTGGCGTCATCTCTTATTTTGACACCAGTACCTTACATTTAGAAGCCAAGAATATTGCTTTTGCCCCGGTCCTCTTCGACCCTCTATATTACCCTGCAAAATCAACCTTCAGAATATGTCCGAGATAAGATATTTTTCGTTCATTTACGATGTCAAGGTGCTCTGTCTGTACATCGGCTATTCTCAACACTTCCTCGTTGGCTGTGTGTGCGGACCAGGGAATACGTGGAAGTCTACCCAGAGTCCACATCTCAAAAGCTTCTATGCGGTTTTAAGTTCTGACCTTCAGAGACCACGTCTCTGCCCCATATAACATGATAGGCCACACGTAGCACTTTATTACCCGAAGCCGGAGGGCCAGTAGAAGAGTGCCCACGAGGAGAAAGTTCTTTAAATTAAAAAACGTGGTCTTTGCACGTCCAATTCGTATTTCCACCTCTTCGTCGCAGTCCCATTCTTGATTAAGGTTGGCACCCAGATATACAAAACGCGTCCCATGTTCTACATCCTGCTCGTCAATCCTAATTGTTACATCCACATCTCTGCGAGTTATTGCCATGACTTTCGTTTTGCTGGTGTTGATTTTTAGCCCAAAACTGTTTGCCTATTTGACTCTGTCTACAACATGTTGAAGGTCCTCAAGAGAGTTCACCAATATAGCAGTATCATCCGCATATCTAATATTATCAATCGAAATTCCATTGATCTTGATTCCTCTATTCTCCTCTTCCAGAGCTGATTCAAAAATCTTTTCTACATAGATATTGAACAGGATTGATGACAAGATGTATCCCTGGCGGACTCCCCTGGATATATTGAATGTCTTCGTAGTTAATTCATTATTAATCTTTACCTCTGCAATCTGTTGCCAGTATAGCTGCTGGATTATTCTGATGTCTTTATAGTCTATACCAATCTCGTGTAACCTTTCCACTTCTGCACAAGCAGTTTCATGGAAAAGAGGGCTTCTCGTGTTCCCAGACCCTTGATAAAGCCGTACTGGGTTTCTCCGGTCATTGCTTCGCATTTGGTGTATATTCGGGCGCGGATAACTCACAGAAAGACCTTGAGAGCATGGCTCATATAGCTAATAAGTCTGTAGTCTCCGCAGTTTTAGAGGTATTCTTTTTGGGGATAGGTATAATCTTATCAGTCCGACGGGATATTGCCGTATATTTTGTTGCATAGGTATGTTCAGTATTTCGTATCCATCAATTGCAAGATTTCAGCATGTATATAATAATGACCTGGGCTTCTTCGATTTTTCATGTTTCTAATGGCTCGTTGTACTACGGTTTCTAGGATTGTAGGTCCTGTTAGTTCTTCTGAGGTGTTCATATTTCTCAAACTGTGCTGATCTTCAAATAATGTCTCTACGTACTCTTTCCACTCATTACAGAGTTCTTGTGGATCCAAGACACGTCTCCCATTCTGTTTTCTAAGGAACGGAATTGGGGCTCTTCTAAGAGCGCCAGTGATGTGTTTTACTTTCCTATGAAAGTTATATGAGCCGTGCCATTTGTGGCATCTGTCATCCTCCTCGCACTCTGCCGTCACCCAACGCTCTCGAGCCTTTCTGCATTTTTGTCTTATCCTAGGGTCAAGTATAATATATCTTTCCGATTGTTGTTGGATTTTTGCCCGTCGTCGCTCTTCCATTATATTCAGAATCTCATCTGTCATCCATGGCCTGACCTTGGCTCCTTTTTGTTGTCCTAATATCATCTCACAGGCATTTTGTATATTTTCTTTGATGTCATTCCATATGTCCTATGGTTCTTCCCTGCTTCTAGGATCTTTTCCACTACATAGTCTTTCAAGTTCCGATCTCATGGTCATTTGGCTGCTTTAGCCTCTGGATGTCATATTTTTTGGGAGCTCTTCTTTGCGTTATAAGCTTGAGATTGATTTTGAAGTTGGCTATTATGGGGTTATGTTCAGAGCCAATAGCGGCCCACGGATACGCGGCCACGGTGTTACGCTATTCTGATATCTGTGTTTAATTAGGAGGAAATCAATCTGGTTTCTCACCATATGATTGGGATTATCTTGCGGGGAGCGCCATGTATATAGACGTCTAGGGGGTAGCTTGTAATAAGTATTTTTAATTACCAAATTTTCTGGTTTACAAAACTGAATTAGCATTTCGCCCCGATCGTTTTTCTCACCCAGTCTGAATGCACCTACGACATCATCCTCATTTCTTTTTCCGAATTTTGCGTTAAAGTCTCCCATAGCAATGGTAATTTCATCAGACTTCAGCACTTCCTAAACTTCTTCATAGAATTTTTCAATGTCAGCATCTGGTTTATCTGCTGTGGGCGCGTATACTTGAATGAGGTTAAGATTGATTGGTCTAGCATTAATTTGTAGAAGTATAACTCTATCCAAAATGGCAGCAGCATTGCGTACAGACTTCCTAACATGTTCAGTGATCATAAAACCTACACCGATTCGATGGTCTTGATTATTATTTCCGGAGTAGTACAATGTGACACCCTGTTTTTCGCATATTCCGCTGCCTGGCCATCTACTTTCGCAAACTCCCAAGATATCAACATCAAGTCGCTTCATTTCCCTTATAGCATTATCGAGTTTAAAAGTGTTCTAGTATTCCACGTACCTATTCTTTTGTTGGCCTTCATCATGTTCTTCTTATACGAGCAAGACATAAGAAAGATCCTGTTTTAGGAACTTGTGTGCCTTCATTAGGGAAACCTGGTTATCGGGCTGAACTGCGTGTGAGTGGGCGCGCAATGAGCTTAGATTGGTGGCCTAGATGTAAATGATCTCCCGCCAGCGATTTAAAATGTATTCACTCAAGCCATACAAATCTGAGTGGCATTCCTGTCGAGCCTGACTTCCACCTTAATCTTAGATTCTGTGATCAAGTCGTTACTCTTGCCATTAACACAATTTCAGGAGCCATTGTTATCTTTAGTTTTCGGACTAAGTTTCCACCAGTTGAAGAGCATCTGCATTGATATGCTGGTGGAATTTGGTTTCGTACTTGTCAGAAGTAAGTCAAACTAACTGAAACTATCACAAACTAACCCAAACTAACCCAAACTAACCCAAACTAACACAAACAAACACAAACAAATACATATACTAACAAACCTCTTTTTTTTTTAAGTTTTAGGGGTGTCCTAAATATGCTCTATACCGAGTCCCAGGGCTCTAGCTCAAAAAATAAGAAAATTTTTCCCTTCTAATTACAAAGGGAAATTTAGATTTTTTTTCAGTTTTTTTAAATTTTATTAGGTTTCTGGACGTAACTCCGTCCAAGGATCATTTTTCCCATTTTCCCGAATTTTCTAATTTTTGCTATCACCGGGATGCCAAGATCCCAATGAATATTCTGGTCACGAACATACCACGGAGCATTTACCGTATTCCGTGGCTCTTTATTTTAAAATGCCTCATTAGTTTTAATGTTAGCCTTTATTATTTATTTAGTCTTTATTATTTATTATTTGAAGATCAGCGCAGTTTGAGAAATATGAACACCTCAGAAGAACTAACAGGACCTACAATCCTAGAAACCGAAGTACAACGAGCCATTAGAAACATGAAAAATCGAAAAAGCCCAGGTCATGATAATATACATGCTGAAATCTTGCAATTGATGGATACGAAATACTGAACATACCTATGCAACAAAATATACGAGTCAGGCAATATCCAGTCGGACTGATAAGGTCTACCTTTATACCTATCCCCAAAAAAAATACCCCTAAAACTGCGGAGACTACAGACTTATAAGCCTTATGAGCCATGCTCTCAAGGTCTTTCTGCGAGTTATCTGCGCCCGAATATATACCAAATGCGAAGCAATGACCGGAGAAACCCAGTTGGGCTTTATCAAGGGTCTGGGAACACGAGAAGCTCTTTTCCATGAAACTGCTTGTGCAGAAGTGTTATGATCAACGACGTGACGTATATGTGTGTTTACAGACTATCAGAATGCCTTTGATATTATTAAACACGACCTTCTTCTGAAAAGGCTACACGAGATTGGTATAGACTATAAAGACCTCAGAATAATCCAGCAGCTAATACTGGCAATAGATTGCAGAGGTAAAAATTAATAATGAATTAACTACAGAGTCATTCAATATATCCAGAGGAGTCCGCCAGGGATACATCTTGTCACCAATCCTGGTCAATATCTATGTAGAAAAGATTTTTGAATCAGCTCTGGAAGAGGAGAATAGAGGAATCAAGATCAATGGAATTTCGATTGATAATATTTGATATGCGGACGATACTGCTATATTGGTGAACTCTCTTGAGGACCTTCAACATGTTGTAGACAGAGTTAACCAAATAGGCAAACAGTTTGGGCTAAAAATCAACACCAGCAAAACGAAAGTCATGGCAATAACTCGCAGACATGTGGATGTAACAATTAGGATTGACGAGCAGGATGTAGAAGAGGTGACGCGTTTCGTATATCTGGGTGCCAACCTTAATCAAGAATGGGACTGCGACAAAGAGGTGAAAATACGGATTGGACGTGCAAAGACCACGTTTCTTAATTTAAAGAACTTTCTGCTCGTGCGCACTCTTCCACTGGCCCTCCGGCTTCGGGTAATAAAGTGCTACGTGTGACCTATCATGTTATATGGGGCAGAGACGTGGTCTCTGAAGGTCAGAACTTTAAACCGCATAGAAGCTTTTGACATGTGGACTCTGCGAAGGCTTCTACGTATTCCCTGGACCGCATACACAACCAACGAGGAAGTGTTGAGGATGGCCGGTATACCCACAAAATTATATACCATACATCCAGATCGGTTTGATGACATGCCTATATATCACGACTTTATTATGTATCGCCAATTGATAATTTCTCCCCAAAAGTCAACAGTACTCTCGGTACTTAATGTCAAATTTTATCCTTTTTGTCTTAGCTTGTTCGTTTCAATATAATCAGCAAAAGTACTAGTATTTTACTATTTAAGAGAAAGAAAAATGTGATAACCAATAACTATTCTTGAATTAATAGAAAAATAAGGAAACAGCAACAGTATCTAAAATCAAATCAATGACCACAACAAGTTAAGGCCATATAAGCTCGAGGTTACAACGGAAATATTCAAACCGAAAGTACTATAGAAATTTAAACGATCTAACGAGGATCAAGGGTAAATTATCAACTCAGTTATTAAATACAGAACTGTAAGTAAACATAGTTATTGTAATATAAATAAGCAAAGCTAAACTAATATCACAATTATTCTTATTTTAGTCGTTCGATGAAACCTAAACGACCAATAGAATATCAACACTAAAATAAATGCAGTCACAAAGTGCTGGAAGACACAGGAAAAGGAGAATAAGAATAGCCAGAGCCATTCAAGTGTTATAAAAGCTAATACGTATTATGTATTTTATATTAAACATTAATAAATGCTGTAATAGGATGCCAACTCTACTTATTATCAACAAATCCAGTAAATCAATGTATAATTGATTAACCGAAAAGGTTTAATACTCAATAATTTATAGCACAAAGTAAATAATCTTGTGTTGCTAAATACAGAGTATAAAATAAAATGTATAATATATTTTATAGTGTCAAAATGTGATTGTTACAATGGCGATAGGACAGGAACGTTTTAGCCAGTTTCTGGTATTAAGACTAGCATTGATTAAGAACTCATTGTGTATATCGCCAAAACCTGGAACTTCTCCCTTTCCACACTTTCTATTTCATTCATTTATTTCATCTAATATGAACTGTGCAGGAGATCGATTGGTAGTCCTAATTTTCCTCAAGTTCGCGTATTCATGCTTCCCACGGCAAGACCGTTCCTTAACTGATAGTGTCCTAGATGTATGGCCTATATGCTCAGCGATTTTGCTGTGCTAGATTCTATTCTCGGGTTATGTGACGGCGGTGCTACTACCAACAAGTTTTGATTTCTGTACCTTCATACTTTCCCAATGACCATGATTTGGGCCGAGGAAGAAAGAATACATACAACTCCATATGTCTTTTTAATAAGGGATTATGAAAACCTCCGGCTTTTTCTACAAGATGTTTGAAGATACATTAAGAAATAGTAAAAAGACAGATATTGGTGATAAAGTTGGATGATTGAATATCATTAAAAAAATGACCCCGTATTATGATGTTGATTTGACACTTGAGGAAAAATACAAATATTTACTTAAAAATAATAGTCTACTAAACATGCTAGTTATGGAAATGCTTGAAAAAAACATTTATTACGTGATAAGCTCTTGTTCTTGGAGGAAAAATTGGATTCAGCAGGAGGTTTAAAACAGTCAAACTTAGAGGTTAGTGGTTCACCTCCCAAAGTTTCCAACTATTCAAGGCTCCTGAAATGCCCCTGAATTCGCAAGTAATTGCTATTTTGTCTAAATCTAATGCCCAAAAACTTAATACTTCACCTAATGCGAGACCTAATGCAACTGCAAAAATTGCAAATAAAAAAGTGGGGTTAGATGTCAACAAAAGCCAAAAAACAACAAGTGACTTACATTGTGCAGCTATTGAGGAGGCTCAGACAAGACAAATTATTAGATCTATACAAGATCTTGATGAAAACGGCACCTGTGACAACAAAACTAGTGGAGGCTGGCAGCAAGTTAAAAGAAGGCGGAATGTCATTGTGGGTGAAAATGAAAACTCAAGCTGCACAATCAAGGAAATCCAAAATGTAGTTTTTCTTCATGTAACCCAGCTAAATCCTAAAACTACAGTTAGTGAACTGAGAAGCATGCTGGTTAGTAACTTTCCAGAAGTTCAGTGTGAGGTACATAAATCAAAACATCCTGAGGTATATGCATCTTTTAAGGTTGGTGTATCTCAAGACGACTATACGAAGATATGGAACAGCAATATCTGGACTAAAGAATCACTTGCCTCCAGGTTTTTTCAGAAAGTGAGGACTCCGCCACAGAAACTGGACTCGGTGGAGCCTCGCCGCAGACTCTAGTTCATGAACTCTCCGCTCTCTCTACCAACACAATGATAAATGTTCTGGGAGTGCAAGTTCCTGCATTAATGTCTCAAGTCACCCATTCAGATAATGCAAAGCATAGTCATTCTGAACAGCCACATGTTATTGGACTAGTCAGACCAGTCAATTTTAATGTAAGAAGCTTGAGATGCAAGAATTATGACTTAGCCTGCTTGCTTAGGAAACTAAATCTGCCCGAAATTACAGCACTTACTGAAACCTGGTGCTCGGCTGAGGAAATTAGCTCAGTCCACATCGATGGGTACTCCCTTGCAGCATCCTATTCTAGGGAGGCCAACCGGGGAGGAGGAGTAGCTATTATCTGTAAAGATTGTGTCTCTTTTCAACATCGTAAGACTAGAATCAAGATTATTGAGGGTATTTTTGAATTTACTTGTGTGAATATTTTGTTAAAAAATTGTATTTTTACTGTTGCCTGTATTTATCGTCCCCCTTCGGGAAATGCAATACAATTTATTGATAACTTACAGGTTCTTTAGAAGATTTATGTAGGAAAAGTAACAATACTAAATGAATTTTTTGTGGAGATTTTAATATTAATTTTGATCCCAGGGGAATGATCGAAATGCTCAAGCAGCAACAAACATTTTTGGGGGCTATGGCATTTCATCATTCATTAAGTCCTTTTCAAGAATTTGTGGTAAGTCTCAAACAATTATAGATAATATTTTCTCAACATTTAATCAAGATTCTGTAACAGCAATTTCTTTAGATAATAATATTTCTGATCATCAGGTCCGAATGGTATCCTTACACGCTGAAATAAATATAAAGTCTAACAATACATATAAGTACATCAGGAAGTTTAACAAGGAAGCTAATATAATATGCCATAATATAATATAATATAATATAATATAATATAATATAATATAATATGCCTAATAAAACTCTTTGACTGGAGTGTCTTGCTGGTGGGCACGATGAATGCTAATGAGAAGTTTGATTGCTTTTTTTCTATTTTTCTGGGGCTGTTTGAAAGGGCATTTCCACTTGAACTTGTCTAGACTGGGATCGATAATAATAATAATAATAAATCATGGCTGACCCCTCAGATTGTTAAGGAGGGTGAATAACTTCGGGAATTGCATAACATTTGCAAACATATTAATGATGAAAATATTCTTAGGGATTATAAAGTGAGATTAATGCAACATAGGGTGAACATCCTGAATACTAAAAAAAAACCTTTTATTCCAACCTATATCTTAACTCTAATAATAAATCGAAAGTATCATGGCAGATTATTAAAAAGGAGAGTAACTCTGGCAGATCTATCAAATATCCACCCCAATTTAAAAATCATAATGATGATATAATACTTGATTTTTCATCTGCTGCCTCACAATTCAATGATTATTTTATTGATTCTGTGAGCCAACTTCTCTCCCAAACTCACAATGCAAAAAGATCTAGTGTACACCAAAATCATATTGGTATGAGTGGCAGTATGTTCTTAAGGCCCACTGAAGAATCAGATATTTATGTGTTGTTAAAGTCATTATCTGGTAAAAATTTTTGTGGTGTGGATGGAGAAAGGTTCCGTGGACAGGATAGACAACTATCGTGCGATTTCTCTGTTGAATTAATTTTCAAAGATTTATGAAAGATCTTCTGATGGTCGTCTTCTGGAATATCTGGAGTGTGCTTCAATTCTTCCCAGGGGTCAGTTTGGATTCAGGTCTGGATACTCTACACATGATGCAATAGTGTCAGCTCTGAACAATGTCATCAAGCTGCTTGATTCAAGGAATTGTACGGCGGCAGTATTTTTTGATTACAGCAGAGCTTTTGATCTGGTTAATCATGATCTTCTAATAAATAAACTCAACAGCTATGATGGTATAAGATGCCTTGCAAGTTGTTGGATTGGTTCATATCTGAGTGAGAGATTTCAGAGAGTTACACTAAAGGTGAATGGGAGGGAGTATTCATCGGAGGATAGATTGTTCGATGGTGTGGGGGTTCCGCAAGGTAGTGTAATGGGTGCCACTCTGTTTATTGTCTATATCTCTGATGTTTTTCACCATATTACTGGTGGCATTTCTGTACTATATGCTGATGACATGACATCCATTCTGTCATCTGATTGTGTAAATTACCTGATTCCTGTTATCGAATCTTGTGTCGACCAGGCATTTGAGTATAGCCATAACATTAAACTTGTTCTTAACTTAAGCAAGACAGTTATGATGCAGTTCAGCTTAAAAGAGCTTGACCGATCATTGTACATAAAATGCAACAAGAATTCTTTGATGCAAGTGGTTGAAAGTAAATTTCTTGGTCTCAGTGTGGATCACCAATTAACATGGTCAAGTCACATCGACCAACTTCTTAAGAAACTGTCATGTTTTTGTTTTGTGATATGGAAACTGAGATCATTTGTGGAGAGAAGAATACTAATGTCATATTATTATGCCTACGTTTATTCAGCTCTGTCATATGGAATAGTGGCTTGGGGTAATTGTAAACGTATAGATGAAGTGTTTATATTCCAGAAGAAGATTGTTAGGAATATTCTCTTTAAACCGGCTAGATACTCTTGTCGGGAACTATTTACGGAACTTGGTGTTTTGACTTTAACCTGTATTTATATTTTTCACCCTGCATTGTATGTGAAGAGACATATAAGTGAGTATTCAACTGTTGTTGACTTGCCTCATGACTATCCACCAAGAAATGCTGACAGTATTAAATTACCAAATTTCAGATTGTCTTTTACAAATGATAGTTCATATGTTATGTCTATCAGAATTTTTAATCATTTACCCTTGGGATTAAGAAAAGAAAATAACGTGAAAACTTTTAAAAACCGCCTTTTAAATGTCCTTTCAGAAAAGTGTTTTTATGATCTTAAGGAATTTTACATGACTGATTTCAACTTGTATAGCTGCTTTTTAAAAATAACGGATGTGTATGTATAGGTATTGTGTACGTATGTATGTGTTTAGCATTGTTTGTGTTTTAAATTTGTTTTACTTTCATTTTAAGTACCATATCTAGTAATTTTAGTCATAGATTTTAGTTAGTTTTTAGTTTTTATTTTGACAAATCCAATGTCATGTACTTTTGACCATATGGCTAATAAATGATGATTGATTGATTGATTGATTGATTGATTACGTTTAAATACTCAAATAATGAGGATATTATATAAGAAAATGAGACAATAAATCATTGAAAGAGTTAGCCACGGTTACGGCGCAACTAACCTAGACCCATCTAAGAACCAATAGACAAATCGCCTCATCGATACAGGACTATATTCCTCTTCTACTCTTTTCCAACAACTTTTACACAGCGCTCCTCTGACAGAAAATCATTATCAAAGAACAAGCTGCTTTAGATATGTAAAATGGCTTCCAAATAAAATATTATGCCTCATATTTATTTATTTTGTAATCATTTACCTTCATGAAATTCTTATAAAATTTAGATTATTTAGCCACAAAATATAAATAATTAAAATTGCAGAATTTTCATGAGATATTTAAATTATTTGGGCCAGTCTTGCACTCAGCGTGTCATGTATCTCCAATATTTCGTATACCTCTACTTTCTAATATTTAAGTGCAGATATAATTGGCTCAATTTATTGACACAGTGAAACGCTTCTTTCAAATGCATAAAACCATATTCCATAATGTGTTCCCTAACCTTCTCAGGATCAGAAAATGTATCTTCTGTAAACGAAACAGTCAATTCCTGATGATTTTTTTCTAATATTACACATATTTTTCATAATAATTAATACATTTGTAGCTTTTACTATTTTACTGTTTATATGTTTATTTAAAAATAAACGTGAGATTATATTTGATGATATCTTTGTCTATTATTTGTACACCTTTCCCATAGAGAACATAGAAATAGAAAGGATCATGGGAATTGAAATTCAAATAACGCACTTATGTCGTCAGTTAATGTAACATAATTTGAATTAAATCAGCACACCTTGTCGATATATTATTTTCCGCTGACAACCCTCAGTATATTCTTAAAATGCTAATTACGGAATATATGCTTCTAATTAAATTCTTTTGTGTAGGCATCAATCGCCTAATGATTTCCATTTCGTTCCGTTCGAGATTTAGTAATCTAAACGTACGCGTACTCACCCACTCACTTTCATAACTAAATGCAATATGTTCAAGCCATAACTACTTATTTTTTTCGGGTTTATAGGTTTACCGTTTGTTGAGTGGGCGATATTAATGAATCAGGATTTGGCCAAAAATACTTTATTTTTATGAAAAAATACATTCCGTTTTATCGCAGATACAGCGAGGAATAACGAATGTGGAAAATATCTCTTTCAGGTTCTTTTTTGTCGACCTAGAAGTTACCTGATTTGTTCAAGAAGCAAAAACACATTTCGTTGTGGAATTTAGTTCCTATCAATAGAATTCTTGTCCTGTTATCCGATGCTGCTAATCATAACTTAAAATGGTATTGCTCAAGTGGGTGATTGCTGACAGATGATATCGGGAACTATGAATACTGTGAATACAAATAAGTTAAAAATTGGCACATTGCAAGTGAGATCCATGTATGAATCTGGAAAGATGCATAATGTTGTAGACGAAATGCAAAGATTGAAACTCAACATTCTAGGAATCAGTGAAACAAGATGGTCCGGTCATGGCCAGATCCCAACAGACGGAGACATGCTGTACTTCTCTGAGAACGATGATAATCATCACAGTCTCGAGAGACATAATGGCGTCCGTTACCAACTTCGTTCCTGTCTCAGATCGTGTAATGCTCTTGTAACTACAGACCAACTCAAGGAAACTAAACATAATGCAAATATATGCCCCTACTGCAGACAAACCTGAAGAAGAAAACGAGCCCTTTTACGAACTAATCAGACAAACGCTTGAGTCACTAAACCCAAGAGATATCACTATAGTTCTTGGAGAGTTTAATGCCAAGGTCGGAAAAGCAAGATGTGACAAGTACATAGGTGAATATGGATTGGGGATAAGAAATGGAAGAGGCGATAGACTAATACAATTTTGCAGGAGAAAGAGACGATAATAACTAATACCTTCTATAAGCTTCCAAAACGACAAATCTACACATGGAAGTCCCCACAGGACAGTGACCAAAACCCCATAAGAAATCAAATAGACTACATCCTGATAAGCGCAAGATATAGAAACAACATCAAGTCAGTTAAAACCTATCCGGACGCTGATGACTCCTCGGACCACAATACCTTAGTGGCTCAGATGCACATCAAACTCAAAAAAACTCCAAAGAAGAGAGAAACTCGGATAAATACAGGGCACTTAAAGAACCAAGACATACGGAATTAGTTACAAACAAGAATAAACAAAATCTGGAAACACTCGAAAGCAAGGAAGAATACCGAAATTGCAGTAACACAAACGAAAAATGGTGTAGTATTAAATCAGCTTTATTGGAACCATCAATAGACATTTTAAAGAAAGAGAAACCCACGAGAAAGAAAGAATGGATAACTAACGAAATTCTTAATCTCATGGATAAGAGAAGAAGCTATAAAGGAAAAAATTAACAACAATATAAAGAAACACAACGAATACTCCGCACAAAAATAAGAAAAGCAAAGGAAGATTACTATAAGCAAAAATGTGAGGAAATTGAGGAGCTACAAGCAAAACACGGCAGTTTCAACATCACAAAAAAGTCAAAGAACTCGCCGGCACCAGTAAACAAAGGCAACTCAATATATTGTACAATAACAACGGGAAAATAGTCACAGAAATACAACAAAAGCTAGAAATATGGAAGAATTACATTACTCAACTATTCGAAGATGGGAGACGACAAACTAATGTTGAAAATATAGAAGCAGAGTTGGGCCCGGACATAATTAAGGATGAAGTGATATATGCACTGGACATGCTAAAGAACGGAAAAGCTGCAGGCCTAGACCAACCGCCAATGGAAATTCTCAAACTGATAGATACTATCTATTGAACAGAAGTAATACCAAATGAATGGTTGCTATCAACTTTTATAACCCTTCCAAAAAGAAAAATGTCAAGCATTGCTCTGACTACTGTACATTAAGCCTGACGGTTCACAGATTGAAAGTCCTGTTGAAGGTGGTTCACAATAGAATATTCAGAAAACTGGATGTAGACATCAGCGATATACAGTTTGGATTCCGTAAAGGCCTAGGAACAAGGGAAGCACTATTTGCACTCAATGTCCGATCCCAAAGATTCCTAGACGTATATCAAGACATATACGCGTGCTTTATAGATTACAATAAAGCATTTGATAAAGTTAGACATAACCTACTCATCGGAATATTAGTAAAGAGAAGGATATACTTCAGATACATAAGAATAATTTCAAACTTATACTATGGCCAAAAAGCAGCAGTACGAAATATAGAAATAAAGAGAGGTGTTGGACAAGGGTGTATACTTTCACCAATGCTCTTTAATCTGTACTCGGACGACATAGTAAATAGGACACTGGATGATCAGGACATAAATTAATGGCATGACAATAAATAATTAAAGTACGCCGAGGATACAGTTATTTTAGCAGAAACACATGAAAACCTACAGACGCTAACTAATAGAATGGTCACAGTAAGCGAAGAATATGGATTATCAGCAAAACAAAATATGTGCTAATAACAAAAACAACTCAGGATATTCGTAGGATATATGTGAATAATCAACCTATTGAAAGAGTAAGACAATACAAATATCTAGGCACGACCATTAATGAAAAAAAAAATACAGCTCCCAAGAAATACGAATCAGAATGGGACAGGCCAGAAGCCCATTTACAAGGATAAAGAGGTTTTTCTGCTGCCGAGCCCTAAACCTTGAATTAAAAATACGACTGATGAGTTGCTATGTGCTGGCTGTATTATATTATGGGATGGTAGCCTGGTCGCTGAAGGTAGCCGACGCGCCGTGACGAGACTAGAGGCATTGAAGATCTGGATATATCGGAGAATATTGAAGATTTCATGGGTAGAGAGTATAACCAACGTGGAAGTAACGAGACATATGCATAAGGAGAGATAAGTAATCCCAACAATTAAGAGAAGAAAACTGCTGTATATGGGACATGTCATAAGGGGAGAAAAATATCGAATGCTACAAATTATTATGCAGGAAAAAATCCAAGGAAAGAGATCTGTAATCAGAATCAGAATCATTTATTTCCTATAAAATTTACAATATTAATGCTTACTTACTAGCTTACATCTGTCAACAACAGAGCTTCTACGTACTAGTGAGTACATGCTCGTTGGGTTACGTACATATTAGGGGACAGACTTATACTAATAAGTCAACAGGAATCCAGACAGGTATTCAAGTTACTTAGGCAATGCCCTTCAACCGTGAGGCAGTAAGTTGTTGACACAAGTATTGTGAGTGCTAGGAATCTTGTATTACAGTGAGAAAAGAACGTATAGAGAAAGATCTGTAGGAGAAACATTAAAAAAAAACCTACTTAGTGATGACATACACAACAGAAAGTATATACAATATGTACATTTTTGAGCGCTATCATCAAAAGAATGCAAATTGCCTTGAGGAGACGAGTTAAAAGTTAATTAAAAGTTAAATTTATCAATTTCAGTTGAGAAAAACCTTAAGGTTGCCTGCAAGATAGCTTGCTAGTTGCCTTCGCAAGCATCTAGCATGCTGGAGAAGGCTTCAGGCGTTTTAAGGAGTTCTTCCATGTCAACTAGGCTATTAATTTTATCTGTAACGGTTTGAAGTTTAGTGAATGTGTCAACTACTGCATCGCCTGTAGGGTTAAGATTGCTGTTACTTACGGTTTGAGCACTTTCGCGCGTAGCACTGGCATTATCACGAGCACTAGCACTAGCACTGCTTCCTCTTATAGGCGGCGGAAAGGCTACGTTAAAGTTGGCTTCATCTGCTCTCGATCCGGTCCTCTGCCATGCAGGTCGTGTCGGCAGCGGTGCGGGTTTGCAAATTTTGCCTGAGGGCGGTTGTGAATGTTGCTGTTGGGGATGTTGCAGCTGGTCAACTTTGTATCTACATACAGGGCATTCTATGTCGATGGACCTGTGTTCTCCTTCGCAATTGATACATTTAACCGTACTGCTCTCGCAGTCGGTAATGCCATAATTGCCGGCGCATCTTGAGCAGCGCCAAGGACGCATGCAGTGGGGCCAGGCATGGCCATGTCCCTGGCACCGCTTGCACTGCATTATTAGTTTTGCAGCTCTACGGTAGTCCCAGGAGATTCTAACTCTCATCAAAGTCCTGCATTTCTGGTTTAGATGCTTCAGACTTGTCCCCACTTCGGTCACGACTAGAAAGAGGGGATTTGCAGTCTTTTTCATCAGGTACACGGCCTTAATGAATGTGTCGTATTCTTCGACTAGGGCATTTTGTACCTCCCGTGCACGCCATCGAGCCCTTTCAGACCGAAGGCGTGGGTTCTGGATAGCTTTTCGGCATAAGAGTGGTAGCCGATCCTGTAATTTTCGAAGTGAGTTTTAAGTCTTCTCCAGTCATTCAGGTCGTTGCACCATATATTTTAACTTATAGTCCTTTATGTTCAGGTTGCTAAGTTGATCAGCGAACTGACGGTGGCTCTCGAGGCCTCCGCGGGTAACTATTGGTGGCGGCGGTGCAGGCTTAGCTCTAAGTGTATTCTTCGGGCGGGTAAATCGTGGCTTAGCGGCGGCTTCTGAGGCGTCTTGTTCCTCTTCGTCTTCCTGGTCACTTAGCGGCTGGAATCTGTTGCTAATCTTAACGGTAGATTCTCCGCTAGCATCCGTATATACCTGCTTTATTGCTCGCTTAGATTTAAGGGATATAAACGGAACTTTGAAAAGCGATTTTGAGTTCGAAGCTTCCGAGGGTATATTCATGGGCGTTCCCATGGGCGTTGCCAAGGAGGCAGCCTGGTCAAGGGGAGGAGCTATGGTGGAAGCGGAGCTGAACTTTCGATACTGTCTGTCGCAGGCATTTTTTGGTCCATTTTTTGCTGAATTGTTTTTCGTTGTTGTGAAGCGGTAGCGGTCAAGTAAAGGACGCTTCGCACGCCACCTTCGGTTTTGCCGCTATTTTCGTCGGACTTTTGGGTTTCAGTGCCGCATATTTTCATCTCCTTCGTAAACGTAGGAGAAGAATCGGTTTTACCTTTTGCCATGACCACTGGTTGGGTTCTTTTGCTCTTTTGGCCGCAGTTAATTTTGGACACAACGGCTTTTCGCGCTTTAGGCTTCTTCGGGTGGGCATCACGTGTATGCGCTATGCCTCTATAACACGCTTCTTTATACTCTTGCCTAAATAGCTTAAATTATTTCACAAAGTCATAGATTAATTTTATTTTTTAAGCAATATTGAAATTCAAAAACTTAACCATTTGAAAATGAAAAGCACCTATCATATTCAGAAGTTAATATTCCATATGTTCTACTACCCCTTATCTATAAGAGCCTCATAATAATAGTTCTCTTGACCTGACACTAATTATTATTTATCATATTAAAAATCATGAATCATAAGGAGCAAAGGGATTTACCATAATCAAAAGTACTATTTCAGACGTAATACTCTTACTATAAAGTCTAATTGTCCGAGACTAATTTAAATCTTTAGTATATTAAAATCTTGAAACCCTGAATCTCATAGGGATTTGCCATAATTTCCATATTCTAAAATAATAATCCAACTATTATGTCATTAAATGCTCGATAGGAATACAGGATTAATGTAAATTCGACGAAAAACAAACAGGGAACTTTAAAATCAAGGCTATTTGCCATATTAAAATATATTCGAAATTAAAAAGCAACACTCTGAACATGAGAACCAAAGGTATATATTATTATCATAAGAAAAAATATTATTCCAGATGCTATACTCATATCATAACATATTTTCCCTTATATATGGTGATGTTCCATTTCGGTCATAAACTTTCTACAACAACATTTTCTTCGTCAGGTTTTGGTTTATCATCTATAAGTCTGGTAGTTGAAGTGCACTCAATACCATAATCATAAAAATAAAGGTCAAACGTTGATCTCTGTAGATAATTACGGTATAAACTGGAAAACCAATATTTGATATAAATGATGATAGCTAAGATTTTGATCTATTTATAAAATGGACAATCTCTTTGTGGAATTTGGCAACTGAATTAAAGCAAGAGCTTATTTTTCTCTCTGACTAAACCATTGTTCAGCACTGATTAAGGAAATTGAAGAATGACCAATTGCTCCTATACCTCAATGCGTCTACTACAACAATTCAGGCCTGTATGGATAAGCAGTAAATCCGAAGTAAGCAATACCTCCAGATCTTCAAATCTGTTGATCGGCAACTCAACGCCTCATGCCTTTCGTCCGTAAATTATCCAATGACAAATTTTCCGTGCTATCCAAAAGTGTTCAAAGGCTTTGCATCTACAAAATTGCGTTTATTCTTAAATGATCGATTCTGATATCTTACATATTTAATTTGCGTCATGGTAAACTTGCTTTTTTAACATCAACCATATTATCGAATATCTGTATTCCCTGTAAAACCTTGTTTGGATTTTAATTACTTCCATGATAGTTCTTTTAGAAATAATAATATGTTATGCCAATTGTTACGCCAAAGCAAGACGAATAAAGGTATATTATGTGTGTTGATTGTCAGTAACTTCTATAAGTGGTCATCAATTCTTAATAGTAGATAAGCTTCTGATGGATCCACATACCTTCATATTCTTTAAAAAAATTAAATAGGCAACTAATGGACATTCGTGTGGTTTCGAAGCTTCATTAAAACTAGTGAAATAATCAGCATAAATGCATGGTTTTCCAACAGGTTTTATGATGATTGCAATAATTAGTTATACCCAATTAGAAAAATCGATTAGTCTCATCGCTCCTTCACATTTTAATCCGCTAGGTACATTAATTTTCCACGGTTATATTGTATCTCATTGGACCTTACGGCACCAGGTTTAATAATCAATTTAACTGTTATGGGTAATGCCCTAATCCCTTTTTTAAAATATCTAGATAAGTTTCTTGCAAATGATTAAAGTAAACTCTATTTAGAATATGTTGAGTGGAGTTGATTATTTTAACATATATTTACTGGAATATCTCAAAGGTCTTTGATGGAATGATTATTGCCCAAGATATTGAGAACTTTCCCGAAGTGTTAATTTCATGGTGCGTTGCGTTTCAATATTATGCAGAATTTAAACCAATTGAAAATATTAGGCATCTAAACTGATTACTGGTTGAAAAGCTTTACAGTTTTACTTCGCACTACCTCCATATATGCGTGATCTATTGCTAAAAATCGTTATATCTCTATCGAATACTATAAGATGTAACGTTGTAATTGTATCCGAATATTATATCGCAATTTTCTCTGTGTATCCGTTAATTTGTGGTATCGATTAACACAACATTACTATTAGGAGTGGATATCAGTACTCCGACCCGTTTGACAGCAAGCGCCTTCCGAGGATGCTCATGAAAATGGGATATATCGATGGAAGTTTTAATTGAAGATCTTCTCGCTTGAGCTTACCGTCGAGAAGAGCCTGCCGTGTGGCTAATAATCCTTACTGCTGGTTTATGGTGGCCAGATAGTTTCTTTTAAATTTGAAAGGCGTAACTTTTGTAAAATACCGACTACGATGTTGTAAAACATCGTGTGAAAGGCGGTGTGATAACCTTTTATTTTAAAAGGTAGGTTCGACTTATGTGCTTTTAAGTAACAGGACTATAAAAAAAACATTTTTCAGTAGGGTCTTTCCGAGGGACCACTGTCTATTTGCTTGGAGCCTTCCTTACCTGAGTAGGAGCCTAGCCGTCTTCTCCAGCTTTAATCAAACAGAGAGTTTAATGAAGCCTGCTCATCCCGACTGGTACCTTTGCCTAGGTCTTCCAATTATCGAGGACAAAACACATCATCAAGTCTGTTAGGATCAATTTCAATTAATAATAAATCAGCACGGCTAATATTTTGAGCTTTGTTCTTGATTTATTGTGCTACTACCCTTAATTTTTCAAGTGAAGAGACTAAATATAATCTACCGAGAAGCACTTACTGGAAATATTACTTCCAGAGATATTGAGTTTTAGTTCGCTGAACTTATTTAGTGATTTTAATAGGAGACAGTCCTCTAATATACTGTAAATCTTTTACCGTTTCCTCTCTTGGTATTATCTAAATTTATATGGTACAATTAGGGCGGTTATGCCATTTATATTATGTTAATTATAGCTATTTGTAAAACCCATGGCAGACTTTACTTTAACTTATTTAAACTTTGCTATTGAACTTTTTGCTTAGATATCAGTAGAGTTGAGATCAAATCTCCTTACGTAGGCGGCTATATTTCTATTTATTCCCTTCAGTAAAATCCCCTTCAGTTCAGCGTTTTTGAAGACATTTTACAAATATTCTAGAATCCAGCTGCCATGTGAGTAAGTAAGAGTGGTTTAGCGAATAATTATTCCCTAATAATTGCAAAAAATTGTAATTGCATGTAAGCAGTAATAACTGAGTAGTGTTAAATTTTCCTTAGTAGAACAGCATTACATTTTCTTTGAAAATAATTCCTCTACTGGAATATTATTAACTTTACTATTGAAACAATTCATCTAATTGAATAACATTAGGTTTCTCATTAGGACTTAATTGTAGTACTTGAAAATGGAATACTGTTTACCATCAGTGATACTGATAACTCAGCGCCAGTGAATTTCTATCGCATTTTGAAGAAACAGTAATCGCCAGTCGATAGTATTTCCTCAATTCGGAAAAGGTATATTGTTATACATACGCAGTTAGTTTTAATAAACGGAATTTTATATTCCTGGTGTTTATTTTGGAAACTGGAAGTTTTTGATGCAGTGAAAGTTTACTTCTTGCCCAAGGTTGTTTCCAAAATGACCAAGTGGTAATGCATCTCGGGTTCATTCAGAAAATAGTTTGACTATGAGATCTCCGGACACAGTATCAACGAACTTTTAATTAAGTGGCGAATTTTAATAATTGAGATTTATAGTCGTATGTCAGTCAGGATGTGGAAATTCACTATAAAGATTCCTTATAATTTATTGCATTTGGTTCGATACTTCAACCTGTTCAAAAACCATTTTGAACACGCTTTCAAATCTAACGATTTAATTTTGTATAATTTTAACATTCTACGCCACTCTCCTCGCATTCCAAAGAAATTAAAATCCATGGCAATACTACTAACGCCATATCTTGTTTACAAAGTTGATCCACTGGATCAGGCAGTCTAGACAGCTAAAAGTAAGCGGCCTCGAAAGGCATCTGACCAATCACAGCGCTTTCTACAAAAAAAAAACGCTGTATTCCGGCGATATTCCTAGCGTCATCTGTTGTAACAACGTTTACTCATCTGCACCGGCATCCCGCCAAAGAAGCAGTCCTGCATCCAGCCGCATAATTCGTGCAAACCAATCACCTCAATGTATTTCAAACCCCAAGGCCGTATCAACTACACTATGCAGGAACACAATCGAACATTCGGCCAATCACTGAGCTTTCACAAGCGTTTAATGGAGGTAATTAAGTTAGCTCCTAAATTTCCGATCTTCAACAATCGAATTTCATAAAAACTAGTTAACGTATTTCGACCAGATTTGTGTTAAAATTCATAAGGTTTATTTAGACGTAAAATTTTACATAACCTCAGTATTTACATTATTTGCCCTTTCTATTTCCGAAGGATGTAGATTATCCCGCCAGAAGAGGCGGTGACAATGGGCGTTGACAACTTTTTCAAGTTGATCTAGTTATCACGTTCTAGAATTAAGTGACATCTTGAACCCCAACCAAATAGCCGCGCTGAAGCGCGCTCCCGTTTCCAGCCGGCATGGCGCTATGCCGGGCATTGTTCACGTTTTGAGATCCACTAGTCTCTCTAGATCTCTACTCAAGTGACATTGTGGTGTCGAGCCATAGTCATCGTCGTCTTAAGCCTACAAATAATGTATTTATCGGCATCCTGTCTGCCATGATCCTCAATCTCAGTATGACGCTGTACCATCGCTGTATTGACATCCCCATTGGTCTGGTCCATGAATGAGAGTTCTACAATCGAGTCTTGTCTCGAACCACAAGTAATCGAGTCTTGTCTCGAAACCCAAGTAAGTAAACTCACACGTTTACATTCACATTCTCTCAAACGCGGTACCATCGCTGCACTAGCATTCCCATGGGTCTTGTCCATGGGTTCTCAACATTGCTATATCCCCTACGCAGATTTCAACTTACCTATGCGACTTGCATAGCGTGTTTAATAATCATTTATGCGAGTACCAAAAAAACCGCATTTCACAAGGTATTCATGTCATGCTATTATGCAATAACTGCATACTAACCCAAACTAACCCAAACTACTATATTCAAGTCATTCTTATTTGCAAGAAATCGAACCACATTGTAAATTGAAGCTAGCAAGAGGCTTAGCAAGTGTTTTTTAAAGTGACTTTCCCAGTGCTGGAAAATAAACTGCTGAGCTATTGAACGTTGCTCGTCAATTGTGAACATAGTGTACATAGTAGCTTATAGGTGGACAGGACATTAAGGTAATATTTATCCTGTTATTATTGCTTGTATATTGCTGTACTTCATCTCAAAGTTATCTCAGCTAACCGAGCTCACACTGGGCTGTTCCGCAGGAACTTTAATGAACATTTAAGTGTATATAGCTGCAAGACAGCGTCTATAATCATATACTTGTTTAATATGACAACTGTTTATGCAATGCTTTAGGTTTTAGGAGTATTATTCTTGTCATATTCTTCAACGTCGATACTTTGCCTCGACCTGTTCATATCGTAGCACAGACTACATTCATTCACTCAATGTTTATATTTTGTTTATTTATGAGCTTCCACTTAATTTCAAGTAAAATAACTTATTAAAATAAAGGTCTTTGTTTTATTTACAAGGCCACTTTAGAACTAGCCCATATGGTAAATTATAATACCTACGAGCACATCTCTGTTTGTTTAGAAAATCGACCAAGATCGAATGTGAAACACAACAACACATAGTTTAAAGTTGGGGTTTCGAACCTTTGGCAAAATGCACTAAAACATAGTTTAGTTTAGTTTAGTTTATTTATTCGTAATATTACACAAAGTGTTTTTACAAGTCAATATAAATGAAAATATATAAAATGCACAGTTACATGATTTAAACTTAAGTAATAACTAAAATTATTAAATTATATATGTACATACACAGTAAAATTCTAAAATTTATGCATAATTAAAATCTACAGACACTCAATTTGAAATACTTATAATAGACACACAACATGTATAAAACACAATTAAATTAGGTCATTAAAATTGTTATTGAGGTACTCTTCAAATGAATAAAAAGACTTTGTTAATAAATAGTTTTTGATTTTTTTAATAAAAGCTTGTTCATGAGACTATGCTTTCTGCAATGTTAACAGAAAAGTTATTAAAAGTAAGAGCAGTTTGATTTTTTGAAGAAGTAGATGTAGTTTTTTTTGAACTAATTAAACCCCACATTGCTGCCTGCTTATTTTCCGAGCTCTTAATAAAGTTGTCATTTGCAACTTTTTCGGCTTTGCACAGCTCTCCTCGATAGGACTTTTTTTACTGAGTCAACCTTGCTTGGAAACCATAGTAGGGTGGTGCAAATGAATATTATGTAGTGCTTGTAACCTTTCCCTCATGTTCCTAAAACGCTCACCAAACCATGAAGGTTTGTTTTCTTTAGGTCCCGATTTAAAGAGTTTAGATTTAATAGGAAAACTTTCTTTCATAGCATTATATGTCAACTGGTGAAGGTGTCACATCTGTTAATATCTCGATCATTATTGAGAATGGAGTTAGATTTAATTGATTCGACAGCATTGTAAAAATTGAACAAACCTTCACCAGTGATTGGCCTGAAATTTACCCTAACGCCACCCCCCTTAACCTGCCCCCAATGACTCAAAGGTAGACACAATTCCTGTATGGTCCGATAAAGCGTCAAGATCAATTGGCTCAGAGGTAAAGTTACTAAGGTTAATATTTGTAAAAATATTATCAAGACAAGAATTATATCTAGTGTTGAACTGTACAGTTTTATACAAACCATATGAAAGTGGCAGGTCTATACAATGTATGTGTAAGTCCCCAGTTAAAATGATATTTTTTGAAATGTCTAGTGAATCAAAAACATTGGTTAAAATCTCTAAAAATCTGTTGTAATCCCCGCTGGGAGACCTATAAAGAGTGACAAGATATGCATTAAAAGATGTTAGAAAGACTTCGGAGATTTCACAATGTATTCCCTCAGATAACTGAGATACCTGAAGCTCAGTAGCTTCAATATCATCTCTCAACAATACTGCAACTCCGCCATGAAGCTTCACAGTCCTGCAATAACCCGCAGACACCCTGTACCTAGGAAATGTTAGTGAGGATAGTTCAGCAGATACAAGCCAGTGTTCATTCAAACAAATACAACTATAATTACCTTCTTTGAAGAGTACCTCAAACTCTAAAATTTTGTTACGAATACATTGTACATTTGCATGCAAAATCTTTATTTCCAATTTACAATTTAATTTCTTTTTTACCCGATTCTGGAGAAGTCCATTTCCATTCCGACGCTGTACATTCAAAAAATCTTCCACAAGAGTGCCTGTTGGCCACAGGTTGGCATTGAGATACTCATTGTTCTTTCCATATGGAATCTGCAGTTTGAAAGAGCTTTTTCTGGTAAGTTTGGTCTTCATTTTGTCACATCGGCAACGTATCTCCAAGTGATTGTCCCGCAAGAAGTTTACTATGTCCTCAGGCTTAACCTCTGGAGCATAACCTGAGAGGAATATATATGCCTTTTTTTCAGCTATTTTGAGCCCAGATTTCACCTCACTGGTTCCAAACAAAGGTTTAGGACGGGTTTATTGAACCTTCTTGTTTTTGGCTCGCCTCTTTCCATGTACCAGAGTCCATCCTGACTCACCGTCGTCCGAGTCTTCTGAAATGGAAGGTTTATTTGGATTTGCTGGATCTGTGTTAGCAATGAAAACATCATCATTCTCCTCCGAGGTTATGTTTATTTGCCGTTTTTGAAGTTTTGGCTGTGGCTTATGTTTCGTCTCCGGACCTTTAGTTGTGGTCCGGTGAATCACGTCAGCAAAGCCGACAACGCATTCGGATTTATCCGCACCAATCAGAATTCCGATTCCACTGTGTACCTTCACCATCTTCAGACCTTGTCATGTCAATGGTGGCATTGCTGACCGCTGGCGGCGGTTTGGTGATTGACAAACGCGGACTAGTCTGGTGAACAGCTGTGTTTGAAACCTGTGATGGCGGTGGCGCAAGGGGACTGCATTGTTTACCTTTTGGTTTTTCGGGTATTTTATTAGGATCGGCTTTGTTTTTCCAGTACTCAACTTTCTTCTCTAGTAGATGGTATTTTTCTTCTAGTTCTGTGATTTTCTCCTTTAGACTGGCTATCTCTAAATGCTTCAGATCTTTTGTTGATGTTGTGGCCACCATTGCAACCTGAGGTACGGATGCGGCAAGGTGAACACAAATTGTCGATTTTTTCGATGCAGCCTGCCTTAGGCACGATAGATGAAACCAATCCTGACACTTCACACAAATTGCTGGGGTTTCGCAGTTTTTTTACAATCTCCTGCTGAACAAAATTCTGTTTCGGTATTGTGGATAAAACTCTGTTTTACCGCATTTAAAAATAGATAAAATGACAGCCGTAAAATTTTATTTCTTCCATCAAATAACTTCGTATTAAGTTATTTGACACATGAAACGGGTCAATGACAGTTTCAAGATGTTCAATCGAAAGTCCAGTCAATTTATATAGCTATTATTTTTGAGTGAAAATACTATCACTGCAATAGCTTAATATTAATATAGGGGCGACCCTAAAGTTTTGTCGAGTGTACAGGCTGCATACTTGAAAGGTCATACTACTAATTGAAATAAGGAAAAATTCCTATTAACAGCTTCGTTTTCGAGATATAAAGAGTTACAATTTACAAAAAAAAAATAAGTTTTTTTAAGGGTTTAAAAAGAAATTGAGGCATTTGTTAGAAATTAAATAAATGTAATAAGTTCATTCACCCACTTTTTGTAGTTATATTATTTTGCTTATTTGTCAGGAATAGGCACAGATGATTTAATTGTCTTCTGAAGATTGTTAGGTAACCCGCGTTGAATCCAAAAATAATGTTTCGGTATTATGGAGGAACCTATAATGGCAACCAGAAGAAAAACAAAATACAGGAACATTCAGAATAGAATAACAACGAACCTTTTGTAAAGCCAAGAACGAAAGAAGGCTAACAGCAGAAGACTGAGAATATCGAGAGAAAAGAAGATTAGACGTCAAGAGACGCTTTAAACCTTTTAACGGATTTTGAAGGATGTGTTCCAGGCACTCCAGAATTATTTACTGAGAATATAAGTTCAAAATGACTATAGTAAATTTTAAAATACTACTTACATCTTCCATTTGCTTTAATGAATATGACGTAACGTGGCAATTTTTAGTTAAAGAATATAAGTTTAACGTTTTGGCAAAGCATGTGTTAGGGAAACACCCCAACAAGTGTATTAACTTGTAGTTTTTTACCGTATAGTTTTGTGATAACATCCTGTATGTTCGTAGTATGATCGACCCATAATTAAAACCAGAAGAGCTCTATTTCACTCCAGGTAAACAGCAATTTGCTCATTGAAAGCATAGTCCGAACCTGGATTATGTGTTGATTCCATTATATAAAACAACCGCTGGAAATATAGCTAGTTGTCACTCGTCGTCAAGGAAAACGTTTTTAAACGTTTAAACGTATTATAACTTTGTCTCCGTCAATCTTATGTAAACAACATATGTCAAACAAAGAAAGAATACATTCTGCGTTCGCGAAATTCCCGCTCAATTCTGCCGGTAAAAAAATAGTTAAAGAAGTGCAGTACGAAAATTCGACAAGTTAATATCTGCCTATGACGAAGCTCTCGTTGACGCCAAGATATTAAGCCCTCTTCTTATTAAATTTGTTTGCACAGATATTTTGGAAATATCTCGTGTACTCTGTGTTCCCGTCTTCCAACCTGGATTAGGGACTCTTTTGGGCGTTTTAGACGCATTTTCTCAAGACGTGGAAGTTGTAGCGTCTCTCCCGTTGGTGACGATAAGAGAGGTTAAAATGGCGGTTGAAAATCTGTAGGAAGGAATATTCTTGCACTCAAGACTGGAATCAAGTTTCGGAGTCTTTACATCTCTGCTGAAGTTGAGAGAATTGCCGAAGAAGTAAAGCAACAAGGCATTGAGTGTGAACAGAGAAGAGGATAGTTGAGATTAAAGAAAGTATTATTAAGTTCAGTAAAAAAGAGAGTTCAGATTTATGTATTTAGTTATGTGTGTGAGAGGATGAATGCATGAGTAGTTAGAGAACAATTTATTTCTTGTTCATGTTTAATGCAAAATAAATCATGCATTATAAAATTTAAATAAAAATATGATACATGTTTCAATTCACATCCTAGGAATGAAGTCCCTTTTACCTGTTTTAATACAGTTCGGTAACTAAAGTGGTCAAATTAAAAAGTTAATTACCATCCCCTCTTTTGTGGTCATGAACGATTTAGTACCAGCATGCTCTTTAGTTTTATTAAAATATATAACATCAAAATAGAAAAATATAACCTTCAAAATTATTCGTACCTTTTGTGAAATATGTTAACTAATTATAATTGATCGCTACACAATAATTCTTAAATTGAATATCACATATGATTTAAAAATTTCATACATATGCAACATAAGTTACTTTCAGAATGGTATATCTTTGTCCATTTCCCCATCCGGCACGTCACTTTACACTCTAATGACCATAATGCATTTCAGAGTGCTCTCGGATGAAATTAGATGGCCATGCACTTCGCTTCAATATTATGGGTAAATTGATCCCCTTTGCATGTGATTGGAATGTTTATAGGTCAAGCATTGCTATATATTATGTTATGCTATTCAAATCAGTATAGGCTCTCAACATCTAGGATTTTTTTATGATTTTTCCCATAGGAAATATCTAGAATATCTAGCTTTAATCGCAATCTTAAAGCGTACAATGAAAATTGCTTTTGATAAACTTCCGTTTTTATATGCATGATTTTTATTTATAGTTACATATTCACCTGCGAAATGTATTAATAAAACTTTTATTATAATAGTTGTCCTGAATTGTCACATTTTTGATTAGAAACGTCAAACAAAATGTTAAGTATTTCTTGCTCTCTTACCATTAGTTTCATGCCATTTGTCATTCACCTTTCCTTGCACATCAAAAGTGAAATAAAAATTTTAATTGCAAAAATCGTCTAAAGTTGTATATTTCCTTTCATTTTATTAGAAAAGTTAAATATGCTATTTGTCATTAGCCTCGCCATATTAATCAAATGTGGGGTTAGTTTGGGTTAGTCCATAGAGCATATTATTATTATTATCATTAGAAAAATTAAATAAACTTTATATGTTATCATGGGATCTTGATTCCTTATCAATGGTTCCATGATATTTGTCATTCATCTTCCATTACTTAAAAATGTGTTTGTTTGAAATGTACATTTTTATGGCAGTGGTACACATTGGAAAGGGAGATCCCATGATACTCGACGAGCGGTGTATGCGAAGATGTTAATTGACACATTTCTTGAATAGTAGTTGTAGGTTGTAATAAGAGGGAAGCAGATGTCCTGAGAGTAAGTTCCACAATGATGCAGTGCGCCAGATAAAGAAGGCCTTATAAAGCGATGTTCTAGGTGTTTTCAGTTCTACAACATACGGGTGCGCTCGTGCCGTCTGTCGCGGCTGTGTGATAGGCGTTGCTGCTGGCGGGATGATGCCGACCAAATCCTGGAAACATATGCCGTGAAAATGTCTGTAGAACAGGGATATCTCGGCTACATGTCTGCGGTGTTCCAGACTATCCAGATCCCGGGTCAACTCCAGGTCGCCGACGAAACGAACAGCTCTCTTCTGAATGGAATCCAGCAGCCTTAGGGTGTGCTTAGGTGTGGTACCATAGATGTGTGAGCAATACTTTAAGCATGATCTTATTTGCGCTTTGTAGAGCATGCTGCTATAAATGCAGTTTTTTGTTGCGAAATAACGCACCAATATTCTTAGAGGCTGATTTTGCGATGTTAGCAATGTGGTTATGCCAGGACATATTGCTGTTGACCGAGACACCCTGTCCCATTGACGAGGATGAAGGAATGACAAATCTTGCCATAATGATATCAAGGCTCACCGTATTGGCTTTCTTATTAAACGTGGCTGCTTGTGCTGCGTGGTTAATGTTTGTAATCTGCTCCTGCCTGCGGTGATATATCTCAGTCGTTGGTAAAGATTTTTCTGATCTAAATTGGGTGATAATAGTACTGTCATGTGCAAAACTGTAAACAGGATTATTGGTTCGGTCAGCAGGTCATCATCATATATGAGAAACAGAGTTGCTGAAAGTATTGGGCCCTGAGGGACTCCCGCTTTATTGGTGAATGTGTCTGAGATATGTCCATCAACTGCAACGTGCAGAGATCGGTTCTTAAGGAAACTTGCAAGCCAGCTGCACAGAGACGCCGGAAGTCAGAAGGACGGCAGTTTGTTGAACAATCCATCATTCCAAACTCTGTCAAATGCCTTCGCAATATCGAACGCAATCGCTCGAGATTCTCCGTAGTTCTCAATTGCCTTATTCTATATATGAATGGCATAGGCCAATATATCTCCTGTCGATCTCTGTTAGCGAAAACCGTATTGCTAATTATTCTGTTGGTATTGAAGCTTGAGTAAATGCTGATTGACTACAAGTGCAATGACTTTGCAGATTATTGGAAGCAAGGCAATTGAGTGATAGCTTGAGGACGTGGTTTTCTTGCGTTTTTCGAACGGGTTGCACTCGAGCGACTTTCCAAGTAGATGGATATATCCCTTTTCGGTAAGACAGAGAAAAGAGTTTGGAAAATATGGGGTGTTGGTTCGTTGGTGCAGTTTTTACCACGCTCTTTGAGGATTTGAATGTCACGGTGGTGAAATTTAAGTTCTGTCATGGCAGTGTTGATGTTGGATATGATGACGAGAGCCTTGCCATGGGGGCATTTAAAGTAGAGTGCGATGAAAACATTTCTGCCATGGAAGTGAAATAACACTTTTGTGTTAAGCGAATTGTAAAAGCTATCTTAAAATCTTGCATTTTTGCCATCGGTTGGATATTATTTGTCATTTACCATCTCCCTTACTCGTCGAATGAGAAGTTTTTTGAAACATATCACGGAAGTGATGTCCTAAATTATAGAATTCCTAATTAGACAAGGTGAACAAACTGTGAAATGTATCAAATAATATGTCTTTTTATCATTCTTATGCTATTTGTCATTAACCTTCCAAATTGTTTTATTTGAAAAGTTAGAAAAGCTATAAAAGGTATTAAAAGATCATACTGTCACAAGTAATTTTAGGGGTAGCGCGTTTATTTAAAGAATACCTTCTCAGAGAAGAGCCTCGTCGCGATTAGTACAATGACGGGGTCTCAATGCTTCCTTTAATCTACCACTGGATGTTCTACTCGTGAGGACACGCCTTGTTTAGCGTGCCGGGGGGTAACTGAGGTAGACCGGGATCGCGTCACGTGGGGTAAGAAGAGATGATAAAGTAAGCACGTTTAGTTTATAACAATAACAATGTATTACCGATAAAACTTTAACAACAATTATTGGTCAGAGAAAATGAGATTCTATTATACCCGATTACTACGGTGCGCATGTTTTCTCGATTTGAGGTACTGTTCATAGGTCTTTGTTTACTGTCTTATGATTTATAGTTTTTCTTAAGAGCTGGGTTTTATTTAAGAGCACTAAGAGCTTTCACTAAACTTTTTAACTGACTATTTAGACACTTCTCAACACTCTGACAAACTTCTCGTCAAGACTTTACTATGGAGGTTGTGCAACCCCTGGTCCTAGCAGTCGTCAAATGGCTAACCGGTACCAGGTTGGGTAGGAAAGGAATGGAACCTAAAGCAGTCGTATGACTAACTTTAGGAGCGGATAGAACCCAGAAGGCAGTCGTCAAGTGGCTAACCTTGGGAGCTGGAGGTGAGATCAATGTCTGCCGAACTGAGAGTTCGGTAGCGTATTTATATAAAACAAAGTGATGATCATTGCATTCATAAGGTTCAAAGTCGCTCCCGTTGATTGCTCGCGTTGTTTATAGTTTGCCTTTAATGTTTATATAACAATCTCCAAGTTCAAGTTCAAACTTTCGACAGGGTGATATTTGTTTAGTAGCTTATGCTTTTTAGTAGATTACAATACTTTTCATCACATTGGTTCTTTAATATTTGTCAGTCACCTACTGGTCATCAAATGTGAAATTAATTGGAAACTATTACGGAAGTGAAATAAAACTTTGATTCCAAAAGTTGCCTAAAATTTAATAATTTTTAAATGAAAAACTTTGACAAACTGAAAACATTATTATGAAATCTTGATTCCCTACCATTAGTTCCATGATATTTGTCATTAACTGTTGCATTCTCATCAAGCGTAGATTTCCTTGGATAATATCACCGAAGTAATATTGAATAGTTATAATAAAAGTTGTTTTCAATTGCAGACTATTTTGTTAGAAAGGCTAAATAAAGTGTGACATTTACCATAAAGTTATGCTTTCTTAGCACTAGCTTCATGATATTTGCCATTTACTCATCAAAAAATGTAAAGTGCTTGAAAAAATATCACGGATGTGAAATAAAAATTTCATTAAAAAAGGTGTCCCAAAATACAGAAATGCTAATTAGAAAAGTTAAACAATTTGCTTTCTTACCATCTTATTCGTGCTATTTGTCGCTCACCTTCCAAAATTTTTTATTAGAAATGATGAAAAAACTGTAAAAGATATTAAAGGATACTTTTCACCATTGGTTCTATAATATTTGTCAATCACCTTCTACTTATCAAATGTGAACTTAATTGGAAATTATTACACAAGTGAAATAACAGATAATGGATAATGTTTAAATCAAAAAGTTTAGCAAACACTAAACATTAAAAAACCTTTTCATTCTAATCAGTGTCTAGTTCTTTGGAAAATATCACGGAAGTAATGTAGAACAACATTTTTAATAAAAGTTGATCTGAATTAAATATTATTTGGAAAAGCTACACAAACTGTGAATTTATCTTTCTTATCACTTCACTGGTTCCATAATAGTTGACATTCACTATGCCTTACTCATCAACTATAAGTTCTTTGGAAATTATCATCGAAGTTATATAGCTAATTTGGTAACAGTAATGTTTTGGAAAATTCTGAGACTTATCATCTAGCTTTCTTACCACTGATTCCATGCTATTTGTCTTTCACCTGCCCGTACTCATCACATATGAAGTTTTTTGAGAAATATTGCGGAACCTAAATTGCAGGATTACCTTTTTGCAAAGTTAAACATATGCTGAAAGTCATCGTGGGATTTTGCTTTAGTAACGTTAATTTCATAATATCTATCAATCATCCTTCCTTTCTCACCAAATGTAAAGCCTTTTGGAAAATATTACAGAAGCTAAATTGTAGAATTTTGTATTAGAAAAGCTAAACAAATACTGAAAGCTGTTGTGAAGTCTTGCTTTCTTACTGTTGGTTTTAAGACATTTGTCATTCAACTTCCCTTACTCATCAATCATCAGATTTGATGTTCTTTGGAAAATATCATAGGCCCTAACTTGTAGAATCTTTGAATTAGGACAGCTAAACAAACTCTCAGAGTACTCATGGGATCTTACTTTCTTATCGTTGGTTCCATGCTATATATCATTTAACTTCCTTCCCTTGCTCATCAAATGTGAAGTGAAACATATCACAAAACATACATTGCAGAATTTTGTCTCAGAAAAGTTAAATAAACTCTGGAAGTTATTTTGAGAGTTTGCTTTATTACTGTTAGTTCCATAATATTTATGATTCACCTCCCCTTACTATTCAAATGTGAAGTTGTTTGGAAAATAGTTAAACAAACTGTGAAAGTAATCATGTGATATACCTTTCTTGCCATTAGCTCCACAATATTTGTTATTTGTAGTACCATACTTATCAAATATGAAGTTCTTTGGAATATATCGCGGGACCTAAATTGAAGAAGTTTTGCATTAGAAAAGTTAAGCAAGCACTAAGAGCCATCGTGTGATGTGAAGTTCTTTGGAAAATATCGGGCAACCTTGAATGATGGATTTTGTTTGTATTAGAAAAATTAAACAAACTATAAAAGTTATTATGGAATCTTGATTTATTACCAGTGATTCCATGATATCTATCATTCATCTTCTCTTACTCAACAAATATGAAGTTGATTGGTAAATATCACGGAATCTAAATTACGGAATTTTGGTTGGTTGCTTTATTGATATATGCCATTCATCTTCCCTTTCTCAACAAATGTGAAGTTCTTCGGAAAATATCACGACACCTTAATTAAAAGATTTTGAATTTGAAAAGTTATACACGCCCTAAAAGTTATCATGGGATCTTGCTTTCTTATCATTGGTTGCATGAAATTTGTCAATTATCTTCCTTTACTCACCAAAATAAGTTTTTTGGAAAATATCACCGTTGGCTCCATGATATTTATCATTTATCTTCACATATACCTCAATTGTGAAGTTATTTGGAACATAGCACCGAGCCGTATTTATATATTTTTTATTAGAAAAGTTAAACTAACTGTGAAAATTATCGTGTGATCTTTTTTTGTTGCCACTGGTGCCAGAATATTTGTCATTCACAGTACCTTACTTATCTTATATGAAGATCTTTGGAAGATATCTCGGATCCTAAATTGTAGGATTTTTGGTTTAGAAAAATGAAGCAAACTTTAAAAGTCATCATGGAATGTGAAGTTATTTGGAAAACATCGCGAAACCTTAATTGATGGATTTTGTTTGCATTAGAAAAATTAAACAAACTCTGAGAGTTATTATGGGATCTTGATTCCTGACCATTTACTCACCTTCTTTTACTCAACAAATATGAAGTTCTCTGAAAAATATCACGAAACCTAAATTTTGAATTTTGGTTGGTTGGTTCCATCATATTTGTTATTCATTCATCTTATCTTGCTCAATAAATGTGAAGTCCCTTTTCCCTTACTTAAGCTCACTGTGAAAGTTATCGTATGATCTTTCTTTCTTGCCATTGCGTTGGTTCCATGATAATTGTGATTCACACTTCCATACCTATCAAATGTGAAGTTCTTGGAGAAATATTACGAAAGTGAGAAGGCAAATTGCATTACTGAGTAAAGTTGTACTCGGGCAAAATGGCTCACTGGCATGTGACGGTATCTACTTCGACCCGAATTTTCGTCATATTGCCAAGGACTTGCATCAATGCCCTAAGGTATATTTACCTCATTGATGTTGTTCTATGCAATAGATGTATATTCTGATCTCCACACGCGTCATAATATGAACATACAGTGGATAGAGAGAAGATATTTGATTTTGGTGTTTGGTGTTTGGCCTTTGGCTGTTAATTAAAAATATCTAGGCAATCTCTTTGGCCGATTACATTCTGACACAAAATAATTTAAATCGCATTGCAGAACAGCCCCTTCTACTGTCTTCTATTTTGTTTTCATTGGGTTATTTTTAAAATTTTATGCTTCTAATTTGTCCGATTTTTCACAGATTTTTCGAATTTTGGATTTGGAAAATAGTGAATTGATTCACTTTACAACTATTTATCCCAAACTGTCTGTTTAAAAAATAATAGCGGTGGAGAATGGATAGGGTTAAAGAAACAGCGTCTTTTTAAAACGAGCGAAGTGATTAAAATATAGAGGAATATATGCTACAAATAATTAAAGTTGGTCAGTAATTCAATATTTCATTAAGACGTTGATTCTATAAAAACGAATAATAATGACTATAATGTAACTTCACTTACTATGATCCTTGACAAATTATCATTGATGCTAGTCTAAACACAAAAATATTTTTGTTCGGAAAATCATCAAACATTTTACACATACTCTATAAAGTTTTGAGACACCAATTTTCTTCAATCTCCTAATCCAATAGAACAACTGTTAAATTTATTGCCATGACAGTAACAGAAAAAATAATTATTTATGCCAAATAGCATATGGTGTGCACAAACTTTAAGGAAGTTACTCACGTGTCATTTGTGAATGACAATGGAATAGCAATGAGTTTTTCAACCCATTATAATAATATACTTAGAATGAGTTTTTCGTATCATATTAACTAATACGGCCTTTATTTTATTTTGATTCTACTAGCTAAATTTTGAGATCGTATAAGAATTATACATATATTATAAATAAATATTTACCGGATGAGTTGCTAAAAATTGAGAACTCCTTGAATTTTAAAGCCTTATGTATATTGGCCGTATAAATACAAAAATGTAAAATTATATCTAAAGATTTACAGTCCATTTGTGATTGAAGCTTTAACCTTTATCATGAATTGAAAGCATCGTACCCCATTTGCAAGATATTGGAGCTATCATTAAAATCGTAATATTAGCATGGAGGCCCATTGTAAATGTGTAAAGGGATATATTTATGCCTGCAGCAAGAAATATCATTTTAAGTCCTAAGCCTGTTTCAATATTCGAATATAGACGCAAGTCTCGAAAATGGTTAGATAATTGCAAAGCTGTTCCATATTAAGATATATTATAATTATAAAATTTGAATAAAATATATCTCTTTTTCTTTAGAAAATGAGAGCGTAATACTACATTTTTTTAGCATGAGTATGGAAATAAAGCGTTGCAAACTGATCGATCCACTAGTGATGTCGTCATGCATCAGAGCTTTGGCCTTAATATTTGATAGTAACATATTCACTTATCCCTCTAAAAGCATTGAGACTGCAGATTTATACAAAAATGAAGCTGGATTAATGCAAGACAAATACTGCACACGAGCCCCTTGTGTGATTCGAGACTTGTTTTTGCTTTGATTCTATTCTTCTCTAACAACTGTCTTAGTAGGACTTTCATATTTATTCCTCAAACTGTCTTTATCCATTTCAGTTCAATATATGTGGATTAGGCGTATTTGTACTTGATAGAGATTAGCCACTTTTCACTATTAACTTCATAAGAAAAAGCTTTAAAAATTTATATCTTGGTTGCTACAGAATTGAGGTGAAAAGTGTTTTTATGAAAAATATGTGTTTTTGAATGCTCCATCGAAAAGGTAAGAAGAAGAATTTCGTTTGGATGTATAACAAGGAATATATTGGCTAAAAATGGGTAAATTTGTGACATTTTGACATTTTTTGACACCGTGAAAGTGACAGGTGTCAAAATTTTTATATATAATTTTAAATTGACCGCATTTCTATGATATGCACATAGTTGAAATTTAAAAAAAAAATAAATTGGTTTTTGAGTACATAAACGAAGCGAGCGAGCTATCCGAAAATTGAGTTATTAAGAATTTAAATGAGGGGATTGTTTAGGGTTTTTCCGAGGGGTATGGGAAAAATTCCAATAAAAAAAATTAAGAAAAAAAAATTGGTAGTATGAGTTAAAAAAATGGCTCGTATTGGATATCATTAAATGCCCATATTTTAGTTTTTATTTCGAAACTTTGGAAAAAAAGTGTGTGTTTTTATTTCGAAACTTTGGAAAAAAAGTGTCATAAACCTTTGGTCGTTCCATATTTTATTTTTCTTAGACTTTATGGTTGGCAGTGGAAGATCGCGCTTTGGAGGATAGAAGTTTTTAGTGTTAAGTTTTTGTTAGAAATTTTTTTTAATTTTTTTTTTTAATAAATTTTTTTATTTATTTATTTTTTAAATTTATTAAATTGCTTGACAGATAGTAGGTGTTAATGTGATTCTAAAAAAAATAAAAATTTATGAGTAGCCGCTTTGATGTTGTGATTTTATAAAAGTTAAGGTTAAGCATAAGGTTCTGTTAATCTAATCAGAGATTAGTTCTGTCCATGCTCACCTCTTCCACATATATCAATACATCTTTCTTCTATTTTTTGTTCTTGTAGATGTTCTTTCCTATACAATACGCTTCATATATTGTCATAAATTAGCTTACACTTGATAGTGAAACACACTTCATGAGTTACAGTTAGATTAACTGCTCTTATGATATGCACTTTTTAGGAATTAGGACTTCGGGTGCATTCTGGCATGCCAAAACTTTGAAAACAAAACTTTAAACAAATAATTAATTTTAATTGCATTACGTGGGGCAATGCATGGTCATATACTTTATTAATTTACGTTGGTTTATTGTTATTTGATATTTTCAATCGATGAAATATTAGTTACTAATTTTACATACCTTTATAAACACCAAAGTACAAAGTCTGGAGCTGATCACTGGGGAGTGATCCAACAAACCCCATTTTTACCCCTGTCAGACTAGGGACCGCCAAAGGAATGAGTCTGAGGCCGATGCTTCGAGTGGAAGCGGCCCTAGGTGGTAGATGCATAAGCCTACTCGCATCGTCCGGTGAAAGACCACCCCACCAGAATTGGGGAGCGCTAAGTGGTTTTCCCGAATCACGTTCCGCTCCCGCGCTGGTGATCCCGGGTTTCACAGTAGGAGTATATGGACATGATGGTGCTTCCAGGATCAAAATATTCCGGAGGTAAACTCCCCGGCCATTCGGATCTCCGGGCGCTGGGTGGCCCTGGGAGCCCTTCATTCCGCATTTTACAGACAGCAAAGATACCGAACCAATTTAGAATAGATTTCTGCAACATAAGAGGCCTAAATACAAACATAAATTTGGTACACCAACATCTACAAGCAAATAGACCACACATATTAGCCCTTATAGAAACACAAGTATGTTCTACAACAACAACAGTGAACTACCTATATCCTGGTTACGACTTACATACCCGATTTAGATATAAGTTCGGAATATGCCTTTTTGTCCGAAGCGACCTTTCATGTCATCGCGAGGAAACACTCGAACCGAACAACCTTGACGTCATGTGGCTCAAGTTCACCGCCAAGGGATTAACCAAGTTTATATGTTGTCTCTATCGCCCTCCGAGCGATAGAGCCTACCAAAACTTTTTCTCAACACTAGCTACCACCTTTGGCTCAATACAGGTCGATCACCCCAGTTCAGAAATAATCGTTCTGGGAGACTTCAATGCCCACAACACCAACTGGCTCAAACATCACAACAAGACCGACAACGAAGGTAGAGAGGCTGAAGCATTTGCCATCAGCTGCGGGCTTACTCAACTTGTAGACGAACCAACTCGAATCTCAGAGAGGGGCGAATTCGCCGCCCTCCTGGATCTTTTTCTGACCACCAATCCTGACCAGTACAAGGTTACAGTTGATCCGCCATTAGGTACCTCTGACCACAAACTTATTACAACGGTTTGTGAATTGCCACTCATACAGAAGGATCCACCATTGCCTCGCAAAATCTGGCATTACAATTCTGCAAACTGGGACGATCTGAGGCAGTTTTACCTAGATTTTCCTTGGCTCGACGTCTGCTTTGCCACTGACGACCCGTCAGACTGCTGCGAAGAGATCATGCAAGTAATCTCCTCAGGAATGGAAGCATACATCCCAAATTCCATCAAGTTACCATCAAAAGGAAAGCCCTGGTTCGACAAAAGATGCGAAAGAGCTGTAGGAAGGAAACAGCAAGCCTATAAGTACTGGCAGCAAAGTCAGACCGCTGAAAATCGCAATTATTTTATCGAAGCGAGAAACGAGTGCAAGCTTGTGATCGACGAAACTAAGGACAAACACAATCAAAGGATCAGGAATAAACTTTTGCAATGCCCCAGTGGCTCCAGGAATTTCTGGTCGGTAGCAAAGGCAGTAAGTAACAACTTCACAAAAACGTCTTTCCCACCTTTGACGGACGAACGTGGCATCACGGCGACTACAGCCAAAGAAAAAGCAAACATGCTCGCCAAAATGTTTTCATCGCACTCTACCTTAGACGTGCCCCAAAGCAAGACTCTCCCCACTATACCGAACATCAACACCACCATGGCAGAAGTCAAGTTTTCTCATCGTGATATTCGCAAAATCCTTAAAGAACTAGATACGCAAAAGGCATCAGGACCGGACGGAATACCTGCCATCGTGCTAAAGAACTGCGCCAACGAACTAACACCTGTTTTTTCCAGGCTTTTTTCTCTTTCTTACAGAAAAGGGATTTACCCATCCTCTTGGAAAGTCGCTCGAGTGCAACCTGTTCCAAAAAAAGGCAAGAAAACCACGCCCTCAAA
>MU182394.1:111498-137614 GCA_016904865.1 Pissodes strobi | reverse complement strand
GATCTGTTTCGGACTCCTAGTTTATATGGTTACTCGTGAATTATTGTCGTAATATTTTCATATGAAATATTTATGAATATCATAGGAACTCACATTTTCTAATTATGTGGATAGACATATCTTGTCAAATCACATTTAAATTATTATGTTTGTATTAAATTTTATTTCAGCAGATAATTTTGAAATAATTTCTGCAGTCCATCAGATCTGACGGAAAAGCAAAACACACATTTCCACTATAGCAACATATTCACTAATTGGTATTATTTTACATAATTTATACACACACGTTATTAAAGTAAATATACGTGATGGGTTAGTTTGGGTACACACTATTAAAATTTATTTTATTTTTAAACATAATATATAAAGAAGTGCCTAACTATCTATTACAGAACATATGGTCACGACCTCTAAAACATTATGCCCCGCCTTGGATGGCATGCATGTTATGTAGCCCTGATTCAGGATCGATCTACGTCAGGTGCGAAGATATAATAAAGAAGGCACTTCAGTTAAAACAATAACAATGTCTATTGGTCCAAGACTTGATAAATTTACGGGTAGTGACCCGATTACTAAGGTGCGCATGTCTTTTCGATTGAGGTATACTTCTGAATTGTTTGTAGGTCTTTGGTCACTGTTTTATAATATAGTTTCATCCAATCCAAGCTTCATTTTTACGGACTGTTCCATTGCTTTGTGCGAGCCACTGTGTCATATCTTCAATCTGATCCTAGAACTGGGCATGTTTCCCGAAACTTGGAAGCTGGCAAGTGGTCTATCTCGCACTGTGTCTGCGAGGATCTCAACGATAGGAGCCAAGTCGACGTAATCTACACGGACTACCGCAAAGCATTTAATCAGATTGATCATTATGTGTTATTACAAAAGACATACAATCTATTTGGTTTTTAAGTCTCATCGTACTCCTAATATAATATCTTTTGCATCGAAGTGAGCTTGTCGAGATTGGATGCTGTAGATCTGACACATTAGCCAAACCTCGGAAGTACCCAGGTCTCCAGCCTATTCAATATATTTGTTGACTATCTAATTCGTAAGATTGGCTGCTTTAAGCTGGCCTACGTTGACGATCTTAAAGTCTTCATCCGGATTGACACCTTTGCAGGCTGTCTTCTCTAGCAGGCTAATGTTAACGCTGTTAGCGAGTGGTGCGCAACCAGCAGACTTGATCGGAACGTCCCAAAATGTAGTGTTATTACCTATCATAGAATAAAAAAGTTCCATCGTCTTAAACTATTACATTGGCAGGACTGTCTTAGATAGATCGTTAACTGTCAGGCATCTTGGCATAGTGTTTAACGAAAAATTTAAATTTATTCCTCATATAGAGCAGATGGTGGCTGGTGCGTCACGAATTTTGGGCTTTCTGATTAGAAAATGGAAACAGTTTACCAACATCTTTGTCATCAAACTGCTTTATTACTTCTTCGTTAGAACAAGGCTGGATTAGGGGTCACTTGTTTGGTGTTCAATGTATGATTGTCACATTGATTCGGTGGAGGCTGTGCAGAGGCGATTTGTCAAGTTACTTATGTTCAGAGGGTACGGTCTCAATCCAGACAAAGGGTTTGTTCATAACCTTTTGTTGTCCAGATTTAGGGAACTGTCACTGTCTGCGCGCAGCTTTATTATTTGATTCTTTGTTTAAATAAATTGATTGTCCACCGGTAATATTACCATCTTTAGTTCTAGCAAAAGCAATTAATGCAGGATAATATTGTTTACTATTACTATCCCACATCATATCAGTTCTAAGATCGTTACTTAGTTGGTTATAATGGACTAATGGAATCGACCTACCATAAAAAGAAACAAGAAAAATCCTCTAACTAAAAAGGATAAAACAAATAATCGTAGGTTAGCAATGAAAAGAGTGTTTAATGAAAATGTTATTAGTATGCTGAAACTCTTCAAAATCATTTCTGACAAGTATCGAAACAGGCGGAAACGACAGAGACTCACAATCGGTAACATTCCTTTGTAAGCTTCTCCATGATATGATCGATTGTCCCTTTCTTTTATACAGTATACCATTTCATGTATCGCGTTTAGGAGCTAGACAGCAACCCGTGTTCACCCTGAGATTGGCGAGATCAATATTCTGTACCAGGGCCCCATTCACAACATGTGCAAAAATTTTAATCTTGAATCGAACGCCTGTGAAATACATACCAGCCAGCTTATCTAACGTCCCGAAGTACCTGCATGAGGTGTCGGTTTCCCACCTTAACTGTATCTCCCCAATCCTCATCTTCATTTTTCATCTGCATTTCCCTAGTTTTCATTCCTTTCTCCTTTGTCACACCTCCATTTCTGATTTTAAAATATCTGTTACTCAGGAACGATTTGACGAAGAGGGAAAGCCTCTCTTTCATTCCAAATTTAAATAATTTGTCAAAAATTCCATGTCTCTACGTCATGTCAAACACTCCCTTTATGTCGAAAAAGACTGCGACTAGATGTTCACGCTTTCCGAAAGCCTCCTGAATATTACGTTACAAGAAAACCAAGTGATCAACGATGGATATCTTGCTTCTGTAACCCGCTTGCTGGTTTACTAATAAATTATTATTTTCCAAGAACGTCTGTAGCCTCTTATTAACCATTTTTTCCAGTATCTTACCCATGCAACAAGTGAGGCTAATTGGACGATAGCTGGAAGGTAGCAATCTTGATTTATTGGGTTTAAGGATCGGAATCACCGTTGCTTCTTTCCAGGAATCAGGGTAAGTATTATTTTTTCATAATTGATTATACATGTGCAATGACGTATTTTTCATTTCAGGTGTCAAGTTTTTCAGCGTATCGTTGGATATGGTATTCGGGCCAGGAGCACTGACATTGGACATATCAAGTGTCTCGTCTAGTTCCAATGTGGTAAACGGTAAGTTATAATTAAGGGCGATTTACGTATCAAGGTCTAATGTAACCTCATTTCGATTTTTAATCTGTAAAAAATTTGGAATGTAGTTCGACGTCTTACTAACCCTTTCAAAATAATTCGCCATTATATCCGATATATTCATTAGATCTTCTTCAGAATGCTCTGATTCTATCTATTGAAGGCTCGTTTCTTAATCGTGATCACATTTTTAACCTCTTCCTTGTACCACGGAACCACTTTCTTCAGGGGTCTACCCCCAGATATATATACTCTTTGTCGCAGCTGCGATGATAATTTCGGTTATCTTCTCCACTGTATTATCTGAGGAAATATGCAAATTTTCGGAAAACTTGCTCCAACCGGCCTTTTTTGTGTTCCATCTTATCGGAACAGTCCTAATCATTTTTGGACAGTCAAACTCCACAACGATTGGGAAATGATCACTATTATATAGTCTTCCACGAGACTTTGGTAAGTAATCAACTTGAGGCAATAGTTAAGTCTATTGTTGAAAAAATATTCGATTTTGTATTAAAATTTGTTTTAGAGCCTGTGTTCAGTAAGACAAGTTCCCCATTCTCCAACACCCCTCAAGAATGCGTCCCCGGGTGCCAACCCTAATGGAACTCCACATCGTGTTGTGGGCATTAAAGTCGCCCATCAAAATGAATGGATGATCCAGCTGGCCGACGATGTTATTTAAATTATCAAGCGTCCAATTGGCATCAGGTAAGTCGACATTACATAAAGCTATATTTACAAGAACCTTAACTCTCGCTGCAACAACCTGTAGGCTACTACGTATTTGGAGATCATTAAAGATAACATCGTCTCTCAAGAAGAGTGCGACGTCCCCATGCGCCCTCTCACCACCTTCTGCCTCGCGCCTAACCATGGAGTAATTTTTCACTGAATATGATTGATTTGGTCTTAGGTGAGTTTCTTGTATAGCCATACATATTGGATCGTGCTCTTGTAATATTAGTTTGATATGACAACGATTCTGTATACATCCTCGACATTGCCATTGGATAATTTAGTTGGACATTTAGGACTTATTGATGAGGTAAAAACAGAAATGTAAATATGAGACAGATACAAGAACAGACAAACAATAAATATAGTGGAAAATAATAAAAACGCGGCTGCTTGGGGTTTTGCTGCACTGGACCAAATTCCTGTCACCCAGGTTCAAACCTTCTCCAGATCTTTATTAATTCTTGTAATCTGCTCCTGTCTGCGGTGATAAGTCTGAGTCGCTGGTAGATGTTTTCTGATCTAAATTGGGAGACAAGAATACTGTCATCTGTAAACCGGCAAACAGGATTATTGGTTTTTGTCATCAGGCCAATAATATAGATTTTTTTTTATGGCGGTGGCACACACACTAAAGGGAGACCCTATGGCGCTCGACGAGCGGTGTGTGTGCGAAGATGTTGATTGACACGGCTCTTGAATATTTGTAAGTTGTAAGTAGTGGGAAACAGATGTCCTGGGAGTGAATTCCACAGTGATGCAGTGCGCCAGACAAAGGAGTTCTTGTAAAGCGATGTTCTAGGTGTTTCCAGTTGTACGACGAACTGGTGCGCTCTTGCCGTCTGTCGTGACTGTATGACAGGAGCTTCCAGAGGCGGGATGAGGCGGACCAAATCCTGGGAACATCTGCCGTGAAAGTATCTGTAAAACAGAGATATCTCGGCTACATCTCTGCGGTGTTCCAGACTATCTAGATTCCGGGTCAACTCCGGGTCGCCGACGAGACGCACAGCTCTCTTCTGAATGGAATCCAGCAGCTTTAGGGTGTGCTTTGGTGCGGCACCCCAGATATGTGAGCAATATTCTAAGCACGGTCTTATTTGCGCTTTGTAGAGCAAGAGCAACTGCTGTGGTGTATAGAGGTTTTTGTTGCGAAATAGCGCACCAAGCTTCTGGGAGGCTGATTTTGCGATGTTAGCAACGTGGTCATGCCAGGACATATTGCTGTTGACCGAGATACCCAGCAGTCCGATTGACGAGGATGAAAGAATGGTCGACCCTGCCATAATGATGTCAGGGCCCGCTGTATTGGCCCTCTTGGTAAACGTGGCTGCTTGGGTCTTTGCTGCATTGAACTGGACCAAATTTCGGTCGCACCAAGTTTGAACTTTCTTCAGGTCTTGATTAATTGCTGTAATCTGTCCTGTCTGCGGTGATGAGTCTCAGCCGCTGGTAAGGGTTTTTCTGATCAAAAGTGGGAGATAAGGGTACTGTCATCTGCAAAACTGTAAACAGGATTATTTGTTTCGGTCAGCAGGTCATTAATATAGATTAGGAACAGAGTTGGTGAAAGTATTGTGCCCTGAGGCACGCCCGCGTTGATGGTGAATGTGTCCGAGATGTGTCCATCGACTGCAACGTGCAAAGATCGGCTCTTAAGGAAACTGGCAATCCAGCTGCAGAGAGAGGCTGGCAGTCCGAAGGACAGTAGTTTGTTGAGCAGTTCGACATGACAAACTCTGTCGAATGCCTTTGAAATATCCAACGCAATCGCTCGAGACTCTCCGTAGTTCTCAATTGCCCTACTCCATATATGAGTGACATAGGCCAATATATCTCCTGTCGATCTCTCTTTGCGAAAGCCGTATTGGTTATCGCTGATTATTTTGTTGTTCTCGAGGTACTTGACTAGTTGCTGATTGACTACACGTTCCATGACTTTGGAGATTATTGGAAGCAAGGCAATTGGACGATAGTTTGAGGGCGTGGTTTTCTTGCCTTTTTTTGGAACAGGTTGCACTCGAGCGACTTTCCAAGAAGATGGGTAAATCCCTTCTCCGTAAGACAGGGAAAAAAGCCTGGAAAAAACGGGTGTTAGTTCATTGGCGCAGTACTTTAACACGATAGCAGGTATTCCGTCCGGTCCTGATGCCTTTTGCGTATCTGGATTTTTAAGGATTTTACGAATATCACGGTGATGAAATTTGACTTCTGCCATGGTAGTGTTGATGTTCGATATGATGGGGAGGGTCTTGCCTTGGGGGACGTCTAAGGTAGAGTGCGAAGAAAACATTTTGGCTAGCATGCTTGCTTTTTCCATGGCTGTAGTCGCCGTGATGCCACGTTCGTCTGTCAAAGGTGGGAGTGACGTTTCTGTAAAGTTGTTACTTACAGCCTTTGCTACCGACCACAAGTTACTGGAGCCACTGGGGCATTGCAAAAGTTTATTCCTGACCCTTTGATTGTGTTTGTCCTTAGTTTCGTCGATAACACGCTTGCATTTGTTTCTCGCTTCGACAAAATAATTGCGATTTTCAGGGGTCTGATTTTGCTGCCAGTACTTGTAGGCTTGCTGTTTCCTACCCACAGCTCTTTCGCATCTTCTATCGAACCAGGGCTTTCCTTTTGATGGTAACTTGATGGAATTTTGGATGTATGCTTCCATTCCTGAGGAGATTACTTGCGTGATCTTTTCGCAGCAGACTGACGGGTCGTCAGCGCCAAAGCAGACGTCGAGCCATGGAAAATCTAGGTAGAACTCCCTTAGATCGTCCCAGTTTGCAGAATTGTAATGCCAGATTTTGCGAGGCAATGGTGGATCCTTCTGTATGAGTGGCAATTCACAAACCGTTGTAATAAGTTTGTGGTCGGAAGTACCTCATGGCGGACCAACTGTAACTGTGTACTGGTCAGGATTGGTGGTTAGAAAAAGATCCAGGAGGGCGGCGAATTCGCCCCTCTCTGAGATTCGAGTTGGATCGTCTACAATTTGAGTAAGCCCGCAGCTGATGGCGATTGCTTCAGCCTCTCTACCTTCGTTGTCGGTCTTGTTGTGATGTTTGAGCCAGTTGGTGTTGTGGGCATTGAAGTCTCCCAGAACGGTTATTTCTGAACTGGAGTGATCAACCTGTATCGAGTCAAAAGTGGTAGCTAGTGTTGAAAAAAGGCTTTGGTAGGCTCTATCGCTCGGAGGGCGATAGAGACAACATATAAACTTGGTTAATCCCTTGGCGGTGAACTTGAGCCACATGACGTCAAGGTTGTTCGGTTCGAGTGTTTCCTCGCAGTGACATGAAAGGTCGCTTCGGACAAAAAGGCATATTCCGAACTTATGTCTAAATCGGGTATGCAAGTCGTAACCAGGATAGGGGTAGTTCACTGTTGTTGTTGTAGAACAAACTTGTGTTTCTGTATGGGCTAGTATGTGTGGTCTATTTGCTTGCAGATGTTGGTGTACCGAATTTATGTTTGTATTTAGGCCCCTTATGTTGCAGAAATCAATTCTAAATTGGTTCGGTATCTTTGCTGTCTGTGAAATGCGGAATGAAGGGCTCCCAGGGCCACCCAGAGCCCGGAGATCCGAATGGCCGTGGAGTTTACCTCCGGAATATTTTGATCCTGCAGAGAGAGGCATGGTGGAAGCACCATCATGTCAATATTATTATATTCTTACTGTGGAATCCGGAACCACCAGCGCGGAAACGGTCGTGATTTGGGAAAATCACTTTGCACCTCCTACTTCTGGTGGGGTGGTCTTTCACCGGACGATGCGAGTAGGCATATGCATCTACCACCTATGGCCGCTTCCACTGGATGCATCGGCCTCAGACTCTTTTCTTTGGTGGTCCCTAGTCTGACAGGGGTAAAAATAGGGTTTATTGGGTCACTCCCCAGTGATCAGCTCCACACTTTGTACTTCGATGTTCTCCAGCCTGGAGGAGGACGATGGGATTTGATGGGCTACATCCCGTGGCACTCCCCGTAATCAAACTGCTCTCACCAGTTTGACGTCCCTGCCAGCTAAGATGAGGAAAATAGTTGGTGAAAGTATTGCGCCCTGAGGCACTCCCGCATTAACAGTGAATGTGTCTGAGATGTGTCCATCAACTGTAACGTGCAGAGATCGGTTCTTAAGGAAACTGACAAGCCAGCTGCAGAGAGACGCTGCCAGTCCGAAGGACGGTAGTTTGTTGGGCAATCCGTCATGCCAAAATCTGTCAAATGCCTTCGAAATATCCAACGCAATTGCTCAATAATCTCCGTAGTTCTCACTTGCCCAACTCTATATATGAGTGACATAGGCCAATATATCTCTGTTTGCGGAAGCCGTATTGATTATCACTAATTATTCTGTTAGTCTCGAGGTACTTGAGAAGTTGTTGATTGACTGCGCGTTCTATGACTTCGGAGTTTATTGGAAGCAAGGCAATTGGTCGACAATTTGAGGGCGTGGTTTTCTTGCCTTTCTTTGAGACAGGTTGTTCTCGAGCGACTTTCTGGTGCTGATTTACAAGCATTCAGCATGAGGGTTGGAAATCCAATGTTTATTATGTCGAAGAATCCGTCAACAATAAAACAAAAGCAGCTGTGAAGATACTTAGGCAAAATACATCGACATATATCGCAGTTCTGGATGAGGTGTCATTTCACATATAATCAATTATTGCAATAAAGAAAAGGCATTCCCTAATAATGCATTTCAAACTGCACATTTAATATCTATGCCAAATCAGACCAATACCCAAATCAGGTCAATAAAATTGTAATACATATTATAATCTATACCTATACCTAACTTCATGATAAACATATTGTATTTTTGTGACAAGTGTTAAATGAACTCATTTTAACACAAGTGATAAAATGAGCCACTTTTCACAATGATAATCAGTGTAAAAATTATTTATTTTTTCCTTGGAGCAACTAGATTTCTTTGAATTGATTCTTAGATGGTTTGTTATTGCTCTCTTTTGCTTGAGTTAGCGTTCCTCAATAATAGTTTTGTAATTGAAACTTTGTCTATTTTTAGTTTTGGTGAGTTTCTTTAGCTTTTCTTATAGAAACGGGGTTGATTAGAGCTTTGAAAGTGTGAAAAGGGACGAAAACAACCATGAAAACACAATCCCATATGTTGCTTTGCCGCAATTAACCTGACCTTATCTTGTAATTGCTACTGCACAGTCAAATAATGTCATATTGTTTCCGTTTTGATCAATTTTCAACAATGTAGCATTTACTTTACTTAATTAGTTTCTTTGTGTGTGACATTGCAAACAACGTCTTGGTTTGACATTACACCTTGCGCCTGTCTTGGTACGCCGCGTTCTATTAGTACTATTCTGTCGACCAGCTAGGGACGTGTGTTCTGAACCACATTGTTATCGATTTATAATTTATAAATCTGGACCGCTTGCTGTGGATTAGTGTGGAAGATTAATTAAGGAGTAGTTTTTGTGCCATTTTCATACATGGTTGTAGGAAAAATAGTGTGCATTACTGGTATGAAATTACATTCTCAGCCTCGAAGGCATTCCGCAGACCCTTCCTAAAACTACTACTTTCAACATATGTTATATTAAATTTATCATTCTTCGAAGTAGATGGAATACGCCCTATAGTTTAGAATATATCAATAAATAATTTTCCAACCATATATCCGTGAATGCAAAGAAAATTAAACACGATAAAGAGATGAATCACGAACGAAATTGCTATAATTAAAAATATGTGCTCAAGTTTTCTGAAATGGCGCGAAATTAATGGCAATGTAACTTTAAATATCGTTTGAAACGATTGTAATTTTAGAAATTTATTGGATCGTTTAGAAAATCGTTCTGTGGAAGTTAAAACAAATTGTTTCCTTCTTACGGGAATAAAAGAAGAGATATGCCTTTGCGAGGAAAGAAAAGTGGCATTCCTATGAACAATAAATATCCCTCAATAGTTTTGAAACTGTCTTAACAATAAATTAATGTTTCGGGTATGAACAAATAATAAGAGATAGATGAAAAAATGGGCTAATTGCAAAACTACAGTTGTGACTTTTACTTTATATAAGAAAATTTGTGAGTTATATTTATTAAAACTTTTGGAAGTATTTGGTAAACACGTAAATATAGACAGTGTTTTCGTAAAAGTTGGTTGCGCAAATTTATTTTTAGACTTTGCGTGATACATGAGTTTGTGGGTTCGAGGAACTTTCTTTTGCTAGTGTTTTCGTTAAGAATTATAATGAGTGGTTAGGTAGAAATCTACTAAAGTACTTTATCTTAAATCCGGTTATGCGTCATTTTGAACCAGTTTGGACCAGAGTAATCCAATTTTACTTATAACTTGATGTGACTTTTAAATATCTAACACTTGATGTGTGCGTGAATTCATTCCATTCTTACAAGATATAGATTTGTGCTTTCTGAGCTTAAAAGTTCACGGCCAACAAAAAAAATTAATTATAGCGCCAAAGATTCCATCGACAAGTTTCGTTAATAAATATATTAAATGGAATAATACATTTCATCCAGCTAACTAGGTTTTTCAGTATTCTCGTTTCCTAAAAAAATGTACTGAAGGGCACCATTTCACCGTAAAGAGTACGCATAATAGATTAATATCAATCTGGAGGCTACCACAAATCTAATTAAAAAAACTGCAAAGCTGTCATAAGCCGTTCACTGAATGGGGGAAGGTAAACATTATACCTCCAGTTTTGAGCGGATTGGTGACTGAACCTTTTTAAAAAATGTAATACCAACACATCTTGGACAACAGCCCAATAACCAATACAGCTTTCTTTGGATGGTAAAAATAGAAATTCAAAATGGGATTCAGAGATTCGTCAAAATACGAATCGACGTCGACGTGCACAATTCATTAAATTGACAATTAGTCGAATTCTACGATCCGCCGAATAACAACTTCCAACGTCTCTCTGCAGTTGGCCTGTCAGTTTCCTGAAGAACTGATCTCTGCACGTTGCAGTTTATGGGTACATCTCAGATACATTCACCATTAATTCGAGAGTGCCCCGGGACGCAATACTTTCACCAACTCTGTTCCTCATCTATAATAATGACCTGCTGATTGAAACCAATAATCCTGTTTGCAATTTTGCAGATGATAGTACTCTTGCCTCCCAATTGTCTTTCAATTGAGATCAAAACAGCCTTTACCAGCGACTGATACTTATCACCGCAGATAGGAGCAGATTACAACAAATAATCAAGATCTGGAGAATGTTCGAACTGGGGCGACAGGAATTTGGTCCAGTTCAGTGCAGAAAACCCCAAGCAGCCACGTTTACTAAGAAAATAAATATGGCGGACCCTGACATCATTATGACAGGATTTACTCTCGTCAATCGAACTACTGAGTGTTTCGGTCAACAGCAATATATCCTGACATGACCGCGTTCCCAATACCGCAAAAGCTTGATGCGTTATTTCGCGACAAAGACTGTATACATCGCAGTAGCTACTCTTGCTCTACAAAGCGCAAATAAGACCGTGCTTAGAAAATTGCTCACACATCTGGGGTACCGCACCTAAACACATCCTAAAACTGCTGGATTCCTCGTCACCTCGTCAGCCATGGCGCCGACGACCCGAAGTTGACCCGGGATCTAGATAGTCTAGAACACCGCAGACATGTGGCCGAGATTTCCCTATTTGTCAGACAGTTACGACAGACGGCAAGAGCGCACCCGTTCGTCGTACAACTGGAAGCACATAGAATGTCTATTTACAAGGTCTTCTTTGTCTGGCGCACTGCATCAATGTAGAACTAGGTAACTCCCAGGACATCTGTTTCCCCCTAATTATACCCTACAACTATTCAAGAACCGTGTCAATCAACATCTTTGCACACACACCGCTCTTCGAGTGCCATAGGATCTCCCTTTAGTGTGTGTGCCACTGCCAGAAAAAAACTTGTCGCAAACGATAATTCGCCAAAATGACAATTCTTGAAATTTGGCAATTGCTCAATACTACAATTAATGATTAATTGTGGCTGGATTGTTTTGTTTACTACGATTTTATAATAGTGCACCTATAAAGTGGCAGAACAGTTTTCTCAGGAAAATGTACATGTTTTACTTCGCTGTATGCAGACTTTTTAAAAGTGACATGAAGAGAACAGTTGGATGTTTCGATACCTCGATTGAATCCAAACTGTGCTGGATTTGGCTGTTCCTCACATTTATTGTATATTTTATTCTAATATTCTGTATGATTTTTATCAGATTTTCACAGAATGACTCATAAGAGTAATAAATCCGTAGCAATCCTTCTTTGTTAGAAAATTGCCCGTAGATATATTCTCTAAATGATGAGTTAATATTTACGAAAATCTTTCTTGAGTTTACAAAGTGTCACAGACTAAACCTCATGGTCGTAATGACAAAAGGAATAACACTTACACATAATCAAATCTATTTAAATATATAACATAATGAAATCTATTTAATTATCTAATATCTTATCAAATCTGAGACTCTTGAAAGTTAATACTAATTTTTGATGAGAGGGTGGTTTTTCGTTTTTTATATGCCAAACGGCAATGAAATTTAGCCAACTTCGGTATGTTCAGTCCGATTTTGCCAGTGTCAAATATTATTGAATTTCATTTAGGAAAAACAGATGCTGTATTTTGCACTCATCGGTTTATTAATTCTAAATTTATTGATTCGATTTGCTGACAATACGCTTGAAATTACCGCATTTCTTAATGTAAATTAAGTTTATTCTAAGTATGGGTTAACGATATTTTTGTATTAGCATTTATACCACGTTGTGACTATATTTATTTTAGTTGATAAGCGAAGCACATTGTTATTAGGATAGCTTGGCTTGATTTATATTACATTACAGTAGAACGGCCAGCGAACCGATTTATATTTTTTAAAATTCTGTTAATAAAACCCGTCTTTACGCTGCATTAGACTTGTCGATTCATATTTTATTGTCGGTTTGAATATTTTATAACTTGCCGGACTCCAATCACCGGCCGCTCATTTCTGAGATCGTTAGATCGTTTTGGGCCCTATGCTTTATATATTTATCTCTCACATGGCAGGCTGCAGCTTTTGTAATGTTCGGTTGTCCGTTCCGAGTAATAGGGATGGGCTATCCTCCCGTGATTGTCGCTCTCGATTTAGATTTTTAGAGGTTTATCACTTTCGTAGGAGTATTTCCTAGCATTTCGTGAAAAGTTAAATTTTGGCTCATTAATTGTGGCATCCGCTGTCGTTTACCTTCATAATAAACCAGAACTAAGTCGTTTATTATCTTAGAACTATTCCTGTATCGAAATCACTTGGCATGTTTCAGCCCATTACTATTTCTTGATCTGACATAGTCCTTGAATCTCGGGGAAGGAGAAAGGCAAATTAACGGAAACGAAAAGAGAGTTCTTCTAGTTAGACCCTTCGGCGAGAAGATAAGCTTTCGGTTTGAGTGCAGTCAGAGGCTCCACATTTTGTTTTGTGATTTAATTCCTCCCATTTTTTGGGGATATATTGTGGTATCTCTTGGTGTTTTGACACGACCGATTTTTCGGGATCTAAATGCTGTACCAGGTAAGCATTTTCTCTGGAATATTTTTTTCCCTCTTGCTTGTGATGCACGCGAACGACGCCATGACGCTAATGGTTTTTTCCCTTATTTCTAGAGGTTTTCAAGTTCGTCGAATAAGACCGAGACCGTCGAATCTCCCGTACCCTCACACACTAACGAAGTAATTATTGTCCACCATTTGCTTTGCGTCCCATGCGTTATCTTATCTACTAAATGAAAAACTTTTGTATTCCATGCATAAATTTAATCCAAAAGGACGTCTAATCAGCGTAACAGAGCGCTTTCGGCCTTAGCCATCATCAGTGTTACCTGCAAAGTGAGTAAAAGAACCACCCATTAGTGGAAACCAGCCTAAGCTGCAAATTTTTTTATTTTTTTTTTTGGGTTGAACAAAGGAAAATTGCAAATGGCAATGACCTATGGCGAAATAAAAATGAAATTTGAATTTTAAGTTTGACTTTTTTGAGTTCTGAATTTATTATGATAAAAATAATAATTAAAACTGTAAAATAGAGAAAGATGAGTTTATTTTTCATGTGATTTTAAGCAAAAGGAAAAGAAAATAGTGGAAGTTTTTTCATTCACTTGTCAGTTGGAACAAAAAAACATATCCACAAGAGGCACAAACTACATCAAAACGACAACGGTCACATAAAATTTTAAAAAACACTTTACATTATAAGAAAGGTTCACATAATTGAAACAACTAACAAATTAAAGACAGACGTGGGAACCACGTTTTGATGGAACGGCAAATATGTCTCTGTTGACAAGCTTGACAAGTAAACTGAAGACCGCAGACGCAAAAGGAAATACGTCAAAAAATGGCGGTAGTTTTAAATTTAAAAATAAGGTAATGTAAGAGAGAGGAAAAGTTTTGAATAACTAATTTTACAAAAATTTTTAACTTAGATTATAGAGGAAATACCACTGTGCCAGACTAGACCCAACAAATTGATTTTGAAAGGTCTGAGACAAACTAGGTTTATTAATTATTAGAAAGGTTTTGTTTTAAATTAGTTAACCAGATGGGTGTAAGTTTGAATGGAAAAATACTTTATTAAGTGGGTAGCTAGTAAAATACTAGAAAGAGGATATTAACCTAAGTTAACCCCACTCGAAGAAAAAAAGAAACTTAACAGATTGCCTTTAACAATCAATTTGATCCCAGCCTTATTGATAAGTTAATCAAAAAAACAAAAATTAAAAAACTTAGAAGGGAACTCTCGAACAGTCTTGTAGATAATTCTTCCAAAAAATATATCCCCATACCTTTTCTTGACATTCAGACTGGCAATTTAGTTTCAAAAACCATTCGCCATTATGTCAGTAATGCTTTAGTTTCGTTCAAAAATAAAAATAAATTACAAACTTTTTTAAACAGTACAGAGGATAAAATCGAAACTCTTTCAAAAAGTGGGATTTATAAATTGTCTTGCAATTCTTGCGATAGTACATATATAGGTAGAACATGCAGACCCCTCAGAGTTCGCATTGGTGAACATTTAAATAGGAACAGGAACTCTGTTTTGGTGAACACCTGCGTGATCATAACCATAGTTTCAGTCCTAACTCTAACGTTAAAATCCTTCATAACATCTCATCTAAAAACTACAATAGATTGGATTTTCTGGAAAACATCGAGATCAACAGCGAGCTGACTACTAACAACCATTGCCTCAATACTCAAGTTAATCTTAACAGATCTTACATACCTTTACACAGGCGACTTCTTGATTGAAGTACCTCTGTCTACACACCGTCAAGCTTTTCACTTAATTAAGTACTTTGTTCTCTCAAAAAATACATAAAAAATAACTTTTAAAACTTATAAAATAAGAAATTTCAATTGATTTTTACATAGTTGAGGTAGCTCAGGCCAGTCTCTTCTCCGTACTAGTTAAACTTTTCTTTTCCTTCTTTTCTTTCCATTTTCGTGAGTGGAGTTAGCCCAAGCGAGCTCTTCTCTTAATTAGTTAAGCTTTTTTCTGATTTTTCCTCTTTCAACCTTAGAGTAGATTTAGCCGAGGCTAATTTCTTCTCTTAATTAGTTAAGCTTTTCCATTTCTTCCTCTTTTATGGAGTGGAGCTGGCCCAAGCTAATCTCATCTTAAACAGTTAAGCTCTTTCTGAATTTTTACCTCTCTCATTTCTCCGAGTCGAACTAGCTCAGGCTAATTTCTTCCCCCAATTAGTTAAGTTTCCTTTTTTCTTCGAGTGGGGTTAACTTAGGTTAATATCCTCTCTCTAGTATTTTACTAGCTACCCACTTAATCAAGTATTTTTCCATTCAAACTTACACCCATCTGGCTAACTAATTTAAATCAAAACATTTCCAATAATTAATAAATCTAGTTTGTCTCAGACCTTTCAAAATCAATTTGTTGGGTCTAGTCTGGCACAGTGGTATTTCCTCTATAATCTAAGTTAAAAAATTTTGTAAAATTAGTTATTCAAAACTTTTCCTCTCTCTTACATTACCTTATTTTTAAATTCAAAACTACCGCCATTTTTTGACGTATTTCCTTTTGCGTCTGCGGTCTTCGGTTTACTTGTCAACTGAGTTTGTCGTTCCATCAAAACGTGGTTCCCACGTCTGTCTTTAATTTGTTAATTGTTTGAATTATGTGAATCTTTTTTATAATGTAAAGTGTTTTTTAAATTTTGATGTGACTTTTGTCGCTTTGATGTAGTTTGTGCCTCTTGTGGATATGTTCTTTGTTCCAACTGACAAGTGAGTGAAAAAAATTCCACCACTTTCTTCTCCTTTTGCTTAAAATCACATAAAAAATAAACTCATCTTTCTTTATTTTACAGTTTTAATTATCATTTTTATCTCAATAAATTCAGAACTCAAAAAAGTCAAACTTAAAATTCAAGTTTCATTTTTATTTCGCCATAGGTCATTGCCATTTGCAATTTTCCTTTGTTCAAACCAAAAAAAAATTTAAAATAAACAGCTTATGCTGGTTTCCACTAATGGGTGGTTCTTTTACTCACTTTGCAGGTAACACTGATGATGGCTAAGGCCGAAAGCGCTCTGTTACGCTGATTAGACGTCCTTTTGGATTAAATTCATGCATGGAATACAAAAGTTTTTCATTTAGTACATTTCGTACATGCACACAGCCTTCACTCTTCATTATTATCTTATCTACTCCATTTTATCAAATCGGAATATTTATTTTAATGTAACTTGAGTTTGGTCATATGGGGAAGTTTATATTTTTTTAGGGGTGGCCCATACCTATCTTCGTTATATTCAAGTTGTCTGTACCTCAGTATTTTTTTTATTTGCTGATGGTCATTGAAGATTCATTGATAACTTTTGGGGGAATTTGTTTTATAAAGAAAACATATTTATACAAGGGGGGGGCTATAGTTTTTTATTAAAGTAAGGGGGCGTTGTCTAATGCGTACTGGGTTATTTCAGGGCTTTACTAGCGGGCCACCATTTCAAATACCAGGCTACCACTTGTTCTGCCAGGCTACAACTTTTACCACCAGGCTACCACTTTTACTAGCGGGCTGCCAGTTCGATTACGTGGCAACAAGTCCTGTTTTCGGGTCCCTTTTATTGGCGAGTCATCTGCTAGTTTCACCATCAGGGCCAGTGCCCTAGCAGTACCAACAGGTGCCCGGCACCTTTACCAGAGTTCGACGGATCTAAGTGGTATCGTACAGAAGATTAAGTTTATTTACACGTTTATTATTATTAATCGATCTGAATTATCTCTCTTTTAGTTGGACTTTAATAAAGTTTCAATAATTTTATTCCTTTCATTCATTTATCGAGTAATATAGCCGCTCTGAATTTTCTCTCTTTATAATATAAATCAAGCATTGACAGCCAAGCTTTCAATAGTTTTATTTTAATTTAATTATTGTTGCCGTTCATTGCTACATATTATTATTGCTACAATTAAAATTGGTGCAGCTATTAGCGCACGCATACTTATATGTAATTAACTTAGTTAACTTCAAAGTGATCACTTCGGATTGTAGTGTTTAGTGCAGTTAGTTGTAAGGCACACAGTACCGAGTATTAACAACAGAATTGGTCTCAGTACAATCACCATATTGTAGTATTAGTTAAATGTAATAGTCATTTGCAATTCTTGCCATTTTACTCCAGATAAATTGTTGCGGTGTTAAAAAAAACAACTTAGTAGCAAATATATTGTTCCTTAAATTTTAGATTGTGTTTTCTTGTTAAGTTAAGCTTCTTATGTGCTATTCTAATCCTAATACTATTGGCGTTGGATGTCATCTAATACGTTCGATAAAACTACTTGGCAGATGGCGCTGAACGACGCGACGGGTTACAAACAAGTTAATATTTACCAAGAAAAATTGAACTGCGATCAGATGTCTACCATGTAATCCGGACGTCACCAGTCCTCGTAATGGCTCAGGCAGCACCGTTTGCAATCGAACACTAGACTCAGCTCGTCTCAGGGAGGGTTGGTTCGAACTATCTTTTCCCAATATCAGGTCCCGTAATGTTGTAACTAAATAAGGAATTGAATCAAAATAAGTAATAGTCCAAGTAGGGGTTGGACGCCACTAAGTTTACTTTTGTTGGCAAGCCCTATCGATGTTAAACGGACTCAGAAAAAAAAACTTGGAAATAAAAAAGAAACTAAGTTCAAATTCTAATGTCGAAATACGTAAACAATTACCCGTCGAAGACTACGCTATCTGCTTGGTCACCATTCAACATCTACATGCTCACATACACCCTAAATAATACCAAGCATTTGAGGCCAATAATTTATTTTGAATAGTAAAATATAGCAAGCTCCTCCAGCCTATTCAGTAGTTTCCCTGGATAGAAAGTATCCAGCTACCCCGTAGTGAAATTTCGAAATGACCCGGTCTACTGACTGACCAGACACAGCCCCTAGATAAACTTGACAGTTTGATGTAAAATATTTGAAAGTATCAAATGAAGGTTATAAAATTTTGAAAGTTCTAGTTTCAAATGAAAGGTTATAAAATTTTGAAAGCTTACTTCTTCGAAACGCTTTGCTGCCACCTGCAACCTAGACGGTGATAGAAATACCGAATTTATCACATAGACTATACTATGTTAATTTAACTCGGTTAGTATAGCCTTTCCAAAAAGCCAAGTTGCAAATTTCAACAAGAGAACATATTCCTCAACAAGGAAACAAGGTTATGTTCGATTGTCAAAGCCAAATTAAAAGTAAAAGATAATAAAATGGATGAACTTCTCCGGATATAAAATATACTAGAGATAGTCCATAAATCTAGCACCCGTAAGAAGTAAGTAAAGTTTCTAAGCTAGCGTAGCAAAACTTCACAAAAGGGTATTTAAATATGTATACTTCAGTAGATTATGCTGTATGCTATTACTTACTAAAGAAATTAATCAACCATTTTCGAAAAATAATTGAGTACTAGATTCTGTGTAAAATTTAAAAGTCTTTGCAAAGTATTAAATATTCCTGGCACAATAATACTGTCCAAGTGTAGTAATATAAATATGGAATTAGACTTATCTCGTGTAACAGCGTCAGACTCCCGAGGTTATATCCGAGAATTAGCCATCATTCTTCTCTGTATGTCAAAACAGTGCTGATTAACCAGATTCCGGGTAAAATTGGCTCTTCCTGATCTACAGGGAAACAGTCATAGAACCCCGCAACAAAGCGCTACCGGAACTCCACCGTAGAATACAGCTACTAAAACCATTTCCAAAAACTAGCTCCAAAAATCAGCTTAAAAAAAACCAGCTCCAAAAACCCTAAAAGCGTAAATTAAACCATAACAACAACACACAACAACACGAAATTTACAAAAATGCTAAACTCGGCCCCAAATATCTACTTGAAATTCTACATTCGAACAACTTGAAATCACTTACCCATACCTAGGGGTTTACCAAAACTTCTTGGGTATCTTGAGAAGGACAACGGTCTATATTGCCATTACGGCGGTTGCTAAGACTTAATTCCCATGCAACTGACCTTTCTTCCGGAGCCCTAATCGACTTCCAGTCTACTTCATGTACAAAATACGGGCACTCCTCGAGGACTACCTCTCTACCCAAGGGAACTTCGTTGGCTAATGGTTAAACAAAAGCCTTCCAAAATCAATAACAACAGTTTTTCTTCTGTTTCCTCTCCTCCTACTGGATCCAAATATCGGAAACAAATCTGTAAATACGTCAATCACTATCAGCTGACATTCACCTAAAAATCCTCATATGTCAATCAAAATACTACCTGTCAGAAACCCTAGACAGGTACGAACTTATCGAGAAAAGACAATAGAGATGGTCGACCAAGTCGATATTCCTCCCCAAAATAACCTTTATAAGTAAGAGAATTTTCACCCGTAACAAGCTTGAGTAATTTATGATTTAATAAGTTAGCCTAGCCACCCTGCACAACACCAGCGGGGCTTTTTCAGTCTAGTTGGACAGAACTGGTGGCGCTCTAACGACCCTACTACCGGGGCTGGGCATTTGTAACACGACTCTCCGGTTTAGGTTTTTTTAATTAGAAATCTTTACTTTTAACTCCATAAGAAAAACGTGTTTCACCTAGAAGCCTTTAGAACCACTTTGTGAGAAATTATCCTCTTTATAAGCAGAACTTCCACCTTTTCCCACAAGATGTACAGCACACTTACGCTAACATTTCCTTTCCTTCCTCACGCCTCTCTTTTCCTGGTTAAATTAGTACTTCAAGGAGAAGGGATCCGGCAGGTTTGCCAACTATCAGGGTACAGCTAAATTCATCCTTTTCGACAACATTTTAAAATAAAATTTCTGAATAATTCCTAGTATCGATGCTTATGTCTGAAGAGAAATTTAGTATTTATATATTTTCAGTATTTTGAACTTAATTTGCCACTCTGTAACCGTTGGATCCTGCGCCCATTATTGCCGCCAAAATTACTGATAGATGTAACTAAACAATGGATGTTTTATGCTTTATTATTCTAAATCCATGCGTTTTTCATTTTTCGTTCGTTAGTTTTAAATCACAATACATTTTAATTTTTCATAAAACCTAAACGTTTTCCCCCTGAATATTCCAAGAATAACCGTAAGTTCATTTAAATTCACATGTGGTCCAAATTTAAGGTTATATTATTGCTCCACGATATGCTTTCCTATGAGTTTCCACGCAAGTTTGAAATCAGCTTAACGTACCTACGTCATCTATACGAATTGTGGACAAGATGATGAATGCATATTTATATATTAAGTTTTCGTAAAATTAATTAATACTAATATATATAGATTTCAACGCATTGCAACCGAATTGTCACGATGATTTGTTCCCAAAATACGGAAGGACGTAAAGCCAAAACTGGCTTGCAACAAACGCAAGCAATCTTACCTACTTGAAAAATAAGTGAAATAGGACACTTTTCGTAAGCTATACTCCTTTTTAATCGACAAGGGCATAGCCGTGTGTGATGCGACCTAATACATCATAAATCATGCAAAGGATATGAAGAATCCAGTGGATTCAATAAGTAAATAATTATGCTAGCAATAATCAAGGGCTGCTTATTTTGCCGAGAAGCGCAATTTGCATTCGTCAAAGGACCAGGTACTAGAGAACAGTTATTTTCCATTGACAACGAGCTGCTACTGCGTTTAATTATTATATCTTGATACCCATAATTAGTACACATGTTTCTGTCGATACCAAACATGTTTGATGACAATACCGAATACGAATCTTTTTCTACTTCAGATAGAACACTGAACTAATATCCAGCATAGCACACCTGTTGAAAATCTAATTATAATTTATTAACCTTAGTATTGGGAAGTATTGCGGAAAAACCTCACATAATTAACTTTCTAAGCTCAAGCAATATACTTAGAACGTCGTTAAAAACGAATTTAAATGAGAATATAAGCGCTACCTTTGGCTTTATTGCTCCCATGTAAAACACCCTACTTACCTGGTGAATTACTACCTCGCATAAAACGTGAGAAGAAAAATCTTATATAAATGCAAAAACACGCCAGATCGTTTCCATTAAATAAATAATTTTTATCACTGAAACAACGTTGCAGTCCTGTAAATTTTCATTCCCAGAATATATTATACTTTGTTTCCCATTTTTCACCCGGCCGGTGAAATAAAGGGAGCCCATTACATTTTTAACTGCTCTTAGAGGAATTGTCTAGGTCAAATGGGATTTTTAATCTTTCGTAAATATTAAATCCTTAGTTAAAATGGAAACTAGATAATAACAATCTGGCCACCATTATTAAAACTTAGCGCCATCAGTAAATTTTACCATGAAACCATTAGATTTATGCAAAGTAATAAATTATTCCTGAAAATAAATCAATTTCTTTTTCTATACAACTAAAACTAAGATTACTACTTAAGGTTGCCCTTTTGATGAAGCTTTTATCGGATAAATAATTTTGAGAATTCAATAAAAAGATAGAGACAATAATTGAGTATCCCAATTTCAATTTTAGCTCTAGCGATGTTTCTTTTACCATTAATATATACAGGTAATAGATTTACTTATATAGGATACTAGGCCTTCCATAACGGAGAGGTTAGGTGACATTTAAGTATGAGTTCATTGACTCTAATTTCTGACCCCATGCAAAAATGTCTATTGAAAAATACGCAAAGAAGTTGGTTTGATTAGTCTGGCACTTGATGACGAATCGTTTGGGGTACGCGCGACATTTCTTGTTTGATTGAATTTTACTTAAAAATGCGCTCAAAATTTGCTCTTTTGAAAACTGCTCATCGCATTTCTTTAGATATTCATTTCATTAACTAGCTCAAAAGAGAATGGGCTCCAATCAACCATTTACTGCGATCTTAAATGCAAGCGTAGCTCTCGCATGATTTATATATTAATAAAGCTGGTATTCGTCTTGGGTGAGGTTGAATTTAAATCCAATGAAGATGTATTTTCTAAAATATGTCAGGATTCATCAGTTTCAAGAGAGGCTTACAGATCTGTAATTTCCTCGTATTACATTAAATTTTGAGACCTATAACCAGCATATGAACTTTAAGCCAACCGCTGCGGACCTGCAATAACCCAAACTAACCCAAACCAAATGGGATGGTGACCTGTCGCCTATTTTTGTTCATCCGTAGCCTCGTTTGCTGGGCAATAAACTCCGAGGAAATCCATATAACTAATTTGTTGCCTTTTTTAAAAAGTAGCGAATAGCTTGCAAACGACATTATAAAACTTTTGTGACATAGAACCATCATTCCAGCCGAACTGAAGGTTGTTGTCAAGACAAGCTTTAGTTGCGGTCCTGGAACCTCCATTAAATACCCCAGTTCTTACGCCACTTGGCATTTAGAAGTCTTCAGAAAGTAAGCCATCAACTACTTGCCATTAGCAGCTCTGATAAGACTCGCCTCCCTCTGTAAAAGTCAAATTATAATTTCATGATATTGTTAACTAAATCACCGTTCAGCCTATTTGGATCTAAAATGTTAAACTGTGGCATATTTTTTTTTATGTTCGGCACACACAAAAGCAAAATCCTAAGCCACTTAACGAGTGTTGCTTGTGCGAATAAGAAGGTGGACGTTGGATATGGACTGCTCTCCCCTGTATGGAGTCCAATATCTTGAGCAAGTGTTTGGGTGCCGTTCTTCACACATGGGAACAGTATTTCAGAGCTGTTCTTACCTGGGCTTTATAGAGCAGTAAAAGCTGATGAGGTTTATGCAACTTTTTTGCTCTATCGAGTACTCCTAGCATTGGCGATTTTGGTGACATGATTACGTCAAGTCATGTTGTTTTCTACGTTGATATCCAGCAAGCTTATGGATAAGGCCAGAGTCAGTGTTTGTCCTGTCATTGATAAGTCAGGTCTTGCGGTGTTTGCCTTTTTTAAGAAAACAACCGTTTGAGTCCTTCCTGCGTTAAACTGGACATTATTTTCCTCACCCCTATTCCACGATGGCGTTCATATCCTCATTGATGACAGCAATCTGATTTTATCGCTCGCGCTGGGAACGCACAGCGGTCATTGGAGTCCGCGACATGAATGAAGATAAGGGTGCTGTCGTCTGCAAAGCTGTTAATATAATTGTTTGTCCTATCTAAGAGATCGTTGATATAGAGCAGGAACACTGTGGGAGACAATACACCCTTGAGGAACTCCGGCATTGATTTTAAATTCCTCTGATAGATGTCGATCAATACCAACTCGGATGCTTCCATCTATAAGCAAATAGAAAGCCGTAGAAGCAGTGCTGGTAGTAGTCCGTATGCTCTCAATTTGCTTAACAATCCATCATGCCACACCTTATCAAATGTTTTGGATATGTCGAGAGCCACTGCACGAGATTCGCCGTAGCTCTCGATGGCTTTGGTCCACAGGTAGGTCACGTAAGTTATGAGATCTCCCGTTGATCTTCGCTTGCGAAAGCCATACTGGCGATCGCTTATGATGCCTGCCGATTAGAGATATTTTAAGAGCTGTTCGTTGATCAGTTTCTCCATAACTTGGGACATGATGGGAGCTAAGGCAATTGGACGGTAGTTAATTGGAATCGGTTTTTTTACCTTTCTTCGGGAGCATTTCCGGCTAGAAGGAAAGCATGAAGTTCTGTATGATAGGAAGAAAAGCCTGCATAGTGAAGCTGTTAGTTCAGCAGCACACTTTTTAAGCACTATTGCTGGGACGCCATCTGGTCCTGTGGCCTTGTTAGTGTCTAGGTTCTTGAGTATTCGTTTCGCTTCGCGTTGGCGAAATGCCAGTCCTGACATTGAATAATTCACTCTCATGATAGTTGGGGGATTCCTTCCTAGATGACCTAAGGAAGAATTTGATGCATATATTTCGGCAAAAATGTTAGCTTTTTCGTTGGTCATCATCTTTGGTTCGTTGTAGAATTGACGCCCTTGAGAAATTCTGATTGACAGCTTTGGCAAGTGATCAAATGGATCTTGATCCGTTAGGACAGTTGAGCAGCTTGTTCTTGATCTGCTCGTTATATCGATCCTTGTTCTTGCGAATGGTCCGCTTACACTAGTTTCAAGTCGTGATGTAAATATTTCGGTTTTCGGCTGTCGGATCTCGGTGCCAGATGGCATTTTTAGCATTGACTGCTCTTGAGCAGTTTTTCCAAAATCATGGTTTACTGTTCGAGATACGTTTCACAGAAGATGGGATGAAAGCTTCCATACCAGCTTGGATAACTTGAGTTATCTCGTCAGCAGATTCAGGGGCGTTTTGATTCCTAAAGCAGACATCTTTCCAAGGAAAAGAAAGATAAAACTCGCGAAGATAACGTCACTTTGCAGATTTGTAGTGCCAAACTTTACGGGGTACCTGTGGCTCCTGTATTTTGATAGCAAGTTCACAGGTTGCGGAGATAAGATTGTGGTCTAACAGAGATTGGAGAGTTACGGTGTAGAGGTCAGCCGCGAATGCAGAAATGTTGTAGTCTGGACGGATATAAAAAAGAATATCAGTTTTCTTAAAGGGCGCGAATTGATGGAACGCTGTCGATGCAAATATTACAAGTCATTGGTTCAAGTGTGGCAGGCCTTGAGGAACGTTCCCAGCGAGCGGGTAGCAATGCAAGCGAATGTGAACGAAGTTGTTAAGAATAGATCCAGGAGGCTAGCATAGTCTTTTTGACGGTCAGGGATCCTGGTAGGTTCGTCAACCAGCTGATTAGGTCCGTAATTTATAGCCAAAGACTCGGCTTCTTGTCCTTCATCGTGGTTTTGGTTGGAATGTTTCAACCAGTCGATGTTATGTACGTTGAAGTCTCCCACTATGACAATTTCTGCCGTTGGATAGTTGATCTGCAGAAAATCGATTTGATTGCCATGATTTGAAAAAAGCTGTTTATATTGATGTTTGCTAGGTGGTTTATACAAGCAACAAATGAATTTGGTTGCTAGATGTGTCCTTAATCTGAACCATATGACATCAAATTCCTTATGTTCGTATGTTTCTTCTCGTTGACAACATAAATCGTCTCGCATAGAAACAGCTAATCCAGAGTAATGTCGAAATCGGGAGTAAATGTAATATCCGGGTATATTCAAGTGAATATGTGTAGTGCTTGATTTCACTTTTGTTTCTGATAGAACTAGAATTTGAGGTTTATTTGATGTTAGGTGCTGATGGACCGAGTTAATAATTGTGTTGATGCCTCCTATGTTGCAGAAGTCCAATCCCAATCTATGCTCTATCTTGGAGACGTTCAGGCCTGATGAACCCCCCAGGCCAGCCTCTACCCGGAGATCCGAAAGGGAGGCTATTTTACCTCCGAAGTATTTTGATCTGGGAGGCGCCATCATGCAATATTTATTCTTTTCTTTGCCATCCTGTGAGAAGGATCACAAAGGCATGGTGACGAAACATGAGCCAGAGGTCATTTTACGTAACCTAAGCCAATGCGGTGGTATTTGACCGGGCGATGCGGGTGGATTACATCTACCACTCTTATATGTTGAGGCGATGGAAGTAATCTGTGATTTGTGTAATGCTCATCTAACCTCAATGAACTAACTAGGATCAGAAAGTTATTCCGCGCCGCTTATGTTGTGATACTTCGTCATAGCGAGCAAGATAAGTGGAAAGTTTGACTTAAGCTGAGTTTTATTTATTTTTCTAATTCAGACTAGAGGTAAATATGTTCTATATTGTTGTGGAGGATTCATTCTTACCCTGGAATTGATTGCCTTTCGCTCTACAAATGATTGAATTTGGTTTGAATTGTTATAGAGCCACTTCGGCCCAGGCTCAAGGATGTAAACTGCACAAGTGCAAGTTTAGTGACCCTAATGAAATGTGTACCTAATTTCTTCGATTCGGTATCTAGTCGGATACCGTTTTCAAGAAAAGCAAAAAACTAAAAATGAA
>MU182394.1:82096-106498 GCA_016904865.1 Pissodes strobi | reverse complement strand
TATATATTTAACTGTAGGGGTGTGCTAGCTCTCAAAATGTTTGTGCTAGCCTGTGCTAGGTCTATGCTTGCTGTGCTAGCAATTTGACGGAAAAATAATAACTGAAAGGCGGCCTGCAAAAATTCACCCCATCCCCTATATATTCAACTGTAGGGGTGTGCTAGCTCATAAAATGTTTATGCTAGCCTGTGCTAGGTCTAAGCTTGCTGTGCATAATAAGTATCTTTACCAACCCTCAAAAGAACCCAAATGTTAGCTTAGCCCTCCCCCCCTCCCCGCATTTGGGGTCTATTATTTTCAAAAATGTAGTTGTGCTAGCATTTTTTCTAGTTGTGCTAGACTGTGCTAGCTCCAAAGATGCTGTACTGGCCAGTATTACAATTAAAAAAGGTGCGGGGGGCTAGCATTAACCTAGCCCCCCCCCCCCCTACCGCATAAATTAGAGGATATCCTTATTACTATGTGTGTGCTAGCTCTAAAACAAATTGTGCTAGGTTGTGCTAGATCTCAAGGTCCTGTGCTAGCGTTTTGAAGAAAAAAATGTGGGGGGGGGGGCAGGTTAACGGGCCTTTTATTGCCAAATTGTTTGCTTCAATATATCTCACACTCTGGTTTTCTTTCCCCAGTTTAGTTATGTATCCCAGATATATACTCCTTTACGTTTTCGATGGGATCGTTTTCAATTATTATGTTCTCAGAACTCATTACTTTGGTTTTAGTGTAGTTAATTTTTAAACCTATTTCTGTTGAGGTATTTCATTTAGTTGTTGCAACATTTCGTTCTAGTTCCTGGTGTTGTCTGCAATTAAAGTGATGTAATCAGCAAAGTTTAAGTTATGAAGGAAGATGCCGTCGATATTAATGACTTTCTTAACCCGTTCTAGGTTTTTAAAAACATCTTCGAGTATGAGAATAAAGAGTTTGCATAATATGACATAACTTTGTTCGTGACTTTAAGGCACAATTTAAGTGATACCGAGCTAGCCTCAGGGAACTGAGGTCGTAGTGCTTTTTCTTATAGATGTAGTAAGTTTCTAATCATAACCTAATTTTATAAAATAGTGGCCGCCAACCTGATCTTATGAAATAATATTGCTAGAATAAAAAATTAAAATATAGAGTTCTACGCAGCGAACTAGGTAAACTGACTAGTTAATTACCGCAAAAAGCTGTTATATTTTTTTCACCCCCACAGAATTACTTTGTGTGATACCGCGTTGTAATAGAATTTTATTTGTTGTGATCGATTTCTCAATCTTAATATGTATAGTTACGGTTTTATACAAATTCTCGATAATCTATACATATCTAGATCAATCCTTCAATCAATCCAAGTTAATAATACTTCGCTGCAGATTCAAAAGCCTTTTGGAACTCGGCGAACGCTAAATGTTTTGGAACATTAGTGCCATTACTTTTACTGTTCCATTTGTGTTATCCATACTCTCGCTACTTTACTTCTCGCCACCTTACTTCCGGTGTTTCGAGTCACTCGAAAGATGAATCCATTTAGAGCGCCACTTGACACGTCTGGACACTCAAGGCTAGCAGGCAATTTTTGAGTATCTAAAATTATCGTTGTTATTTTTGACCGTAGATTGTGTCGTTGGATTAATTGGCAAATGAGCTAGAACGTGTATTTTCTATAATTAGCGGCCATATCGCATATAAACGACGTGTAATTAATAGTGTGGTGACTTCTTTTTTTAAGGTTCTAATGTGGGATAGCATTTCCTCCCTTTAGGGCTGACCCACATCAGCGGCTTTCTATGCCGACCTAGCGAGTTCCCTTACAGTCATACGGCACTATGTTATATTAGCCGCTTCTGATTGATGGATTACCTTTGAGTACTATCAAACCTTCACGCATGGCCCTCCGCTCGCTTCGCTCTCTCCTCTGCGCAAACACAAAAAACTAACTCAAACTAACCCAAATTTACAAAACAAACATAACCTCAAAAAAATAAAAAAACACGTTTTGCCACCGACGGGGACCGAACGCGGGACGTCCGTTTCACAAACACAGAATCGGAATAAATTGACTGGACCGGAGATAAAGTGAAAGTGACGTTGCCACCGACGGGAATCGAGCGCAGCACGTCCGTATCACAAACACAGAATCGGTCCTCTGCACTACTAGATCTATCGGAATAAATTGACTGGACCGTAGATAAAGTGAAAGTGACGTTAACCTACCAATCAGAAGTAACTAATATACCATAGAGCTTTAGGACTGTAAAGGATCTTAAAACCAAATGTTTCCCGGTGTCGGTTAGTATTTTATCAAGGCAATACGACCACATGGTGAAGACGTAGTTTTGCAGAAAACGCCAATCTCTGCAAATCTACTAGATACAAGTAGAATTTATACTCATATACAGTGCCCGCGTAAATGATGGGACCCCCCTTTTATTTTTTGAACCCTTGTATATATCGCGATGAATTTTTCAGTGTGCACATAAATGTCTACGTTTTGACATAACTTTTTAGATGTTAAAGGTCAAAATGACAGCTGGACGCCATTTTTCATATTTTTGTTCAAATGGCAAAGGGTATCGAGTGACACCTCATTTTAAAGGTCTTTTCATCTTCTAAGAATTAAATATCTAAAGAAATATCAATAATTTATTAAATTAGTTAATTAAGTCTAAAATCATGAATCATTTCAGAAGATGTTCGAAATTTTCTCCCTGTACTGCCTGACAATGATAAAGCCTGTTAGTAAACTCGTCTCTCACATTGTGAAAAGATTCTGGAGGTATTCTACTGCAAACGGTTCTTATTTTGTCTTTAAGGTCATGAACACAAGTTGGCCTTGTAGCGAAAACTTTACTTTTTAGATATCCCCAAAGAAAAAAATCTAATCGGGTGAGGTCAGGCGATCGAGCTGGCCATTCGATGGGTCCTCGCCTTCCCACCCACCTATTAGGGAACGTTTCAGATAGCCAATGTCTAACAGGTTGTGAGTAATGAGCGGGTGCCCCGTCCTGTTGGAAAGTAATGTCTCTCTCTGTGAATTCGTTGGGATTATCCATGACAATTGTGTGAATGTGCGGGTATATTTCGTTTTGTAGCATGTTTAGGTAAAGTTGACCGGTAAAATTTTGATCGATAAATATTGGACCCACAATGTGATTACCAAGTATGCCAGCCCATACATTTACTTTCTCTGGAAACTGTTTATGTGCTTCTCGGAGAATATGTGGATTTACATCAGACCAATACCTGACGTTTTGCCTATTTACATTTCCATTAAAAAAAAAGTTGACTCGTCACTAAGACAAATATGTCTAACATAGTTTGGAGACCGAGAAATTGTTTCACACATAATTTCACAAAACTGCATACGCCTATCTGGATCATCTTCTGACAGTTGATGGACTAAATTTATTTTGTACGGATGGAATTTATATTTCTTCAAATATTTACGTGCCGTGGTTGCAGAAACTTCACATTCCTCGGCGATTCTTTCCGTTGAACATTGCGAATTATTGACAACAGTAGCGATAATGTTAATTTGTTTCTCTTCCGCAATTGATTTTCTTCCAGAACTTGTTTTGTTATTGACACTACCACTATTAAAAAGTTTTTGAAGTAATTTCCTATAATTCGTGGTTTCCTCTCATTAAATATTCGTACCGCTTGATGCAAATTTCGGTTACTTTCACCATGGATAACAATCGCTTCTGTTTTTGATCCAATGCACGCTCATAAACCATTCTTAAACTACCTAACTAATTAACTAAGTACATAACTACTTGGTATTAAAAACTTATCAAAAATTAAGAGAGGAATAGGCAAAACCACATAAAAGAACTTTGTCGCTTGTGTCACGTTTGTAAAATGACCAAACTATTTTTTGGCAATGACAGTTGAAAGTGATTTGATTTGGCTTAGCAGGTACTATCTAATGGTTTGTTTACATGCCAAAGTAAAATGTGTATTTAAATAAATAATACATTTTAAATAAATAATTTTAATAAATAAATTCAAAAACTTTCAATTTTCTATCAATCATCTTGGCCAGTATGGTGAGCCATTAGAAAATGAAAAGACCTTTAAAATGAGGTGTCACTTGATACCCTTTGCCATTTGAAAAAATATGAAAATTGGCGTCCAGCTATCATTTTGACATTTAACATCAAAAGAGTTATATCAAAAGGTAGAGAATCTGAATTTATGCGCACACTGAAAAAATCATCGCGATACATACAAGGGTTTAATAAATAAAAGGGGAGTCCCATCATTTACGCGGGCACTGTATATTATCTTTGTATTTCATTTTGATTAATGAATTTATTGAAATTACTTTAAACGACTGTAAGTCATCTATTTTCTTTATCCCATATATAATCATTGTATTTCATTTTGATTAATTCCTTTACTATTAAACGACTGTAGGTCGTCCCTTATTACATACCATGCTTCACTGTTTCAGTTTATTGAGTTATTTAAATTATCGCTGGATGGCTTTAAGATATTTATTATCTTTGTCGATTTTTTAATATTGACTTTCCTTATTACCGATCTAGTAAATATCTCGATAACGCTTTCGATGTTATCTGATTAACTTGTGTATTGCATTTATCTACCATATTAATCTTGTCTAGGGTATGTTTCAAAATCTTTCTGCCCTGATTTCAATATGTAAAAATCATTTATATATTCCTATACTTGGGCCACCGAACCGATATAGTAATAAAACGCTTACCTACTACCTGGCCCCCGTAAATAAAGCAAACATTTCCATAGTGGAGCGCATTTAACTGTTGTCGTTCGTTTGTAACAGTGTGGTGTGATTCGTATAGCGCTATTTTTGCATTCTATTTTTAGCCAGGTATAAATCCTCTCGCCTATCGCCTCTCAGGTATCTCAGAGGTTATAGTGCCCGGTTTTATTGCTATATCTGTTTGGTGGCCCGGGTATAGTTAAAAATTTAGTGGCGCCTTCACCTAACTGACAACACGTAGACCCATACCGTTAAATAAAATTAAGACCGATTAAACAGGCGCTCCTGTTGAGCGATTGACAAAACGTGTTACATAATTAGCGCCTAAAGCTTAAGGCTGGTTAAAATGTGTTTAAAGTTGTACCATTCCTTGGATATTCGTCATTTAGTTAATAATAATTTGATTGTCTCTTCTAGAGATTTTCCTCTGAGCTCTAACATTTCTGTGGTGATATAATTTTCAACCGAAAATTTCTTTAGTTATATTTATTAGTTCTTCTGATTCAACATTTCGAATGTTTTTCCTATTACAAGTTTGTTTTATTGCAGTGGAGTCCAGATTTGTGCAAAATACATCGATAGCTTGCTTCTTGTTTCTTTTTGGTCTTCTAATGTTACTTTGTAGTGTTCCCGTTGAGAGTTTTAGTGTAATTTTGTCATTTTGGGGGGTGGTTTCCTCTATGATCTTAGTAATGTAATTTATTTTGATTATTTCTTTTTTCACTGGTTTGTTAAATTCTTTCAAGCTTTCTGATCTTTTGTCTTCTCTTGTTCTCCTGTTCTTCTCTGAGTCATCAGCTTATCATTTTGGAATTCTTTTCTCTCTGTAGAATGTCTCCAGTTGGGTAGCTCTTACTAGCCTGTGATCATTTCCAGTATGTGATTGAGCCACACACAGCTGTGCATATTTTACTATTTTTGGAGAGTATAAAATTTATTTCGTTTTTGCCGATGTCGTTTGGGCTTCGCCGCGCGCCGTATCCGTTTTCGTTATTTAGGTTTTTGACATTTAGATGCATAGATGTAGCAACATCTCTCCTCTCTCATTTCAATTATCTAAACCAAAGTTCTATGTGCTTATCTACTATTAGGTTTCATAAAATGATTCTGCCACTTCATCTTTAGATGAACGTGTTGCGAGCATATGCCTGGATTATCTGTAGATTATATATTTTATTTAGGGCAATAATGATATATATTATCCCTTTAGAAATTACGTGAGATTTTACGACTGTAAGTTGAATCTTTGTATTAATTAAGCCATACCCTGCCATCTGTGTTTCCGATTTAAGATTGGTGCATTTTTTCCCTGGCAGAGGAGTTTGTGATATATCGACAGTATCCCATTTTCTATAATTGAATTCCTGTTTAAGTTTTTCCAGGTGTTCCTGTATACTCATAGTTCTTCTATTACAATCTGTTAAAGAGTTCGAGTGTTTCCAGGATCCATGAGGGAGACTCAATGTTTAGTGTGAGATTCCGAATCTAATGAGATTCTACTGACCTGGAGTATATAATATTTTTTATTAGACATTTCATAGGGTTTGGAAGGATTTGACAATTAAAACTTTACGCTTGACGAGCATGTTGGCAAGTAGTTAAAGGACGAGCATTTCCTCAAATCCCTTAGGAACACCACGCTGTAACTGCTTAATATTATTGATAAAAGAAATTATTGTACGCCTCTTAATGTTGAGAACAGTTTAAATAAGATAAATTTTCCCCTTTTTAATTGGCTGTGTTTTAAAAGGTCCAACTCCTTCTTTAATACATAATAAAATTATAAGAAAACAGCTCGATGAATTTTAAAAAACGGGAGCCACAATGCAGGGAATATAAAAACTTTTTCAAGGCGGTATTATTTTACTAACCTTCCCAATTAGAATGTTTTGAGGATTTGGCTCTGAGAGGCAGCAGAATCAAATACTCAATGTTTTATTAAAAATTAAGGTCATTCTGTTAATATCATTGACATGTTTCAATTATTATAATACTGTAAGCATTATAACGTTCCAATTATTCGGGAAATAATATGGTAAATATAGTTCATGCATTAAAAAATACCTTTAAAATTGTGTTCCCAATGTATTGCCGTTGGGAAACAGCAGTGATTCTATTTTAATGTTCAATTATTGGACATTTTTGTCAAATAATAATTAAATGAGTTCCGAATGCTTCTGGGAAAAATATTTTTGTTGAAACATACAAATATTTCCTAAATTGCCAAAAAAAAAGGACAAATCAGAGGTCCAATGAGCTCTACATATTCCACGAGATAGGTATTTGGTTCATTTGGCTCAATTACCACGAAATTCCCGGATTCTTTTTATACGCTTCTCCAATTATCGCAAAACTCCCAATATACTCGTATCTATCCGATATCGGATCAAATTTTTACAACTTGTATACTAAAAATACTGCGATGCCGCTGTCATTTTTTCTTAATACCTTAACGTAGAATATTTTTATTTCTACTGAAGATACGTCTAAAGATTTTTCATGTGTAAACATCTTACGCGGCGGTATGAGGGTAAACCTCGGCTAATCGGACGGAAATATGTAAGGCGATGTGACACCATAACCCATGCGCATTAAGGAGCAAGCTAATCCAGGACGGCCGCGATTGCAATAACTCAAGTGGCGCTTCTAAAACGCTAGCCGCTAGGGCAGTATTAGATTTGAATGTCCATGATGTCGATATAGGACATACATTTACACATCAGTGTCTCGAGTACTAGCAGACTCGCTCAATTTTTTGATATTATTAGAACTGGCTAATTTTGATTCCACGGGTATTTTAACGTATTGCAAGTAGAATATTATTAGTTGCTATTAGAGGACTCTAGAACTGTTAACTGAACATGATCATGTTTGAGCAGTTTAGGAACTATACTCGGGCCACCGAACAGATAGGATTTAGAGGATTTATACCTGGCTTATACCATCTTATAATAAAATATAAATCCTTTAATAAATAAAACAAATGTTATTATAATCTGTAATCTATTTATAAGTATTTAATTATAACGACATAATTGTTTATTTGCCATAGACAATTTTTATAACAGTAAAAGCAATTTGGAAAAAAAAACATACTATAGTAAATTAAACAAATGTAACTGTACCTAATTTTAATAACAAATTCAGTCTAATGGAAAAAAAGTAAAACATAAGAACGCGGTTGCGGGAAAATTATTTCGAGTCGGATTATGATTTGTGATGATACATCACCATCCACGTTAATAATCAGAGGCTCTATTTGTGTTTCAATCATAGCATCCATGGTCCACATACTTGCTTCCACTTTAAGCACATGGCCAACAGCATGATTCCAATTTTCAGTACTAAAATTGTGGACTGCTTAATAAAAAAGAGTTTTTACTTCTGCAATTTTGTAGGTTGCATTTTTTCGGCCCACTTCTCCTTTAATTTGTGCCCATACCAACTCAATAGGACTTAATTCGCAGTGGTGCGAAGGTAATCTTTGTACTATTCTATTGCAATCTCTGGCCATTTCATCAATAACGTATTGGTTCTTGTGACAACTTTCTTTTATGAGCGTTAATAGTTCTGCCTTTACCATATCCTCTTCAAAGCTTATATTTTTCTTAATTAGACAAGATTGTGTATCAGCTTTTTTCATACACGATGTCGGCTTTATATCAATTTTCCTAGAATGGTTAGATGCGTTGTCGATTACTATGACACAATTTTCTTCCAAAAGGGGTTAAATACTTTCAAACCATTGCTTGAAGACTTGGGCATTCATTTCCGCATGGTAGTCTCCAGTTTTCTTTGATTGAAAGAGGAGCAAGGCGCCCTCAACAAATTCATCGTCTGAGCCAATTGTCCTTTTCCTGTAGGATGCTTCAGTCCTGCAGATAGGCCATTTACGAAAGCTCCATACTTTTGGAGTGACGTGACCAGCATTAACCCAGGTTTCGTTCAGAAAATAAATCTTTTTTCCACTCTCCCTTACTGCTCGGATATTTCGTAAATAGCGTCGCCTCCAGCTCACAATTTCATCCTTTTCTTTTAGCATGTGTAACAGTCCGATTTTGCCAATTTCAAATATTTTTAAAATTTCACTTATATGCCGCATTTAGGAAAAAAGATGCTGTATTTTGCACTCATCTCTTTATTAATTCTAAATTTATTGATTCGATTTGCTGACAATTCGCTTCAAAATGCCGCTTTTCTTAATGTAAATTAACTCTATTCTAAAATATAGATTAACGATATATTTGTATTGTCTTTTATCACACGTTGTGACTATATTTATTTTAGTTGGCAAGCGTAGCACATTGTTATTAAATTTCACATGGCAGGCTGTAGTTTTTGTAACATTCGACTGAGTAATAGGAATGTATCATTTCTTATAAATGCCAGCTGTCGATTTCCATTTTTAAAAGATTTTCGTTTGTTAGGGAATATTCTCTGTTAATTCTTGTATCCTTTAATTTCGATGCCCTAATTGTGGCTTCCGCCGTCATGTTATCCTCATAATAAACGAGAACTAAGTTGTTTGTTATCTTAGAAATATTCCTTGTATCGAAATCGCTCGGCTTGTTTCAGTCCATCCCTACTTCTTGATCGGACAAAGGCAAAGGCAAATTGACGAAAACGATCGAGAGTTGTTTTCTAGTTAGACCGGTCGGCGAGGAGAGAAGCTTTCTGTTTGAGTGCAGTTTCAGAGATTTCACATTTAGTTTGTGATTTAATTCAACCCATTTATTGGGGATATATTGTGGAATCTCTTGGTGTTTTGACACGACCGATTTTTCGGGATCTACATCCTGTACCTACTAGAAGCTTTCCATCTATTTATATTTATTCTATTTAATATAATCGCTCTAAGTTTTCCTTCTGTTAATATAAATCAAACAATTACCGCCAAGCTTCGAAATAGCTCATTAATTTTATTTTCATTTATTCACTGGTTTATCGGACCAGCTAATCTGTTTGCTCTGAATTATCTATCTTTTTAAGATAAGTCAAGAGTTGGCTCAATAATTTAATCCTTTTGATTCACTTATCAAGTAATATAACCGCTCTGAAGTTTCTCTAAATTGTTCTTTTTTTGCACGCATATCTAGTATGTAATTAGCTTAGTTAACGTTAAAGTGATCACTTCGGTTAGTAGTAATTAGGGCATTTAGTTGTAAGGCATACAGAGCCGAGTATTAACAACTGTATTGGTCTCCGCACAATCTCCATATTGTGCTCTGTTTTTTTCATCAATCACTTTAATAGTCATTTGACATTCTTTTGTCTTAACTAACCGCATGTCCATTTAACATTTTACTCCAGATAGATTGTTGCTGTGCTTCCAAAAAAAAGAACTAAGTAGCAAATGTATTGTTCCTTAAATTTTAAATTGTGTTTTCTTGATAAGTTAAGTTAATTGATTAATTATCGATTTAAAAAGCCAGCCTATATTCTCGTTTTCTTATTGGTTTGAAATTAGGTATCGGTTGATTTAACGAGCCGACCCACCCATCTTGCACAACACCAGCAGATTTTTTTCCGTTTAGTTGGCTAGAACCGGTGGCGCTCAAACGACCCCGCTACATGGGCCGGGTATTTACAATACAACTCTCCGGGGCTAGGTTCCTTTTTAATTAATTGAAAAAAATCTTTACTTTTATTTTGCACATGCTATTTCGACTTCTTCTAGTATACCGAAAACCAAGTTCACGCAGCAATTTTTTAAACGAGCCTTTCTTGAAATCAGGGATGTCCTCTCACTGTTGAATAGCTGCTAATATTGCCTTTACGATAGAAAGCTCATTTTTTATAAAAAAAATTAATGAATTAATCTCCGAATTGAATTTTTTGTTTCCATATCTATGTTGTCCAAAACAGATTTTTTCCTTTTGTAAGTTTTGGCTGGCTTCAGTTCATGCTCGTTTTTGTGTTCCCGAAGTATGTTATAAACGCTGGCTTCTCCAATACCCATGACCTCAGCTGTAAAATTGACTGTCCCAATTTTCGTCCAATCTAAATGATTTCGGTCACAAGTCTTGAAGGAATTTATAATAGTCTCCTTTTCAGATACTTAGAAATATCTTTTCATTGGTTTTTTTGGTCGATATAAATAACCAGCATTATGTTCCATGCTTTCAAAAAACCATTGAAATCGCAAAAAGAAAAAGAAAATTCAAAATTAGGGCTATAAGAATCACACCACACTGTTACAAACGAATGACAACAGTTAAATGCGCTCCATTATGAAAAGGTTTACTTTATAGGGGATCGGCGGATTATTTATGAGGGCCAGGTAGCAAGTAATCGTCTAACGGTTCTGTGGCCCAAGCATAGTTAGTTACCGTTTATTTTCGTTTACCTTACTTTAGGATCTTCGTTAATTGTGGTAACCTCACGCTCCTTGCCAATTTTTAGTCTTGGCTAATGCCTGCATTAATATGCAGTGCGCCCAGCTGTTGCATCGTCATTTCCCGCTATATTTGGTCATTTAGTTATTAATACTTACACCGCAGTCGAAGAGGAACAAACATTAAAGCAGTTGGTTTTGTGAAAGGGGAATCGGGAGAATTACTTACATCGGAGCAAGACATCATCAGAAGATAGAAACAATATTTTGACTAATGCATACAAACGAAGAAAATGAAGAAGTGGCGGAGCATCAAACAGCGGAACTAAAAATCAATATAATATCACTCGAAGAGGTCAAAGAAGCAATAAAAGCGGTGAAAAGTGGAAAAGCTCCAGGAAGTGATGGCATTGAAGCGGAACTAAAAAAAAGGGTGTGCCTGAACTACATGCCAAAATACACCAAATTACAAAAATGATTTGGGAACAAGAGAAGATGCCGACTGAGTGGAGCGGAAGCCTGAATATCCCAGTGCATCAAAAAAGGAGATAAAGAATCATGTAAAAATTATAGAGGTATTTCACTAAGCAATATTGCGTACAAAATATTATCCATTGTACTATTGAAAAGATTAACAGCATTCACAGAAGAGATACTGGGAGACTACCTAGCTTTAGACCTGGCAGATCAACCATTGATCAGATATTCACCATTAGACAGGTACTCGAGAAATATTGGGAGTTTAACCAAGATGTACACCAGATTTTCGTGGATTTGGCCTATGATTCAATCATCGGGAAAGTGCTATGGTCAGCAATGACTGAAATGGGTATCCCAAAGAAATTGGTGTCAATGACGCAGATGTGCCTCAGCAACTCTTACGCACAAGTAAGAGTAGGATGTCACAGCTCAGAAACATTTAATAATAATTCCGGCTTAGGACAGGAAGACCCACTATCCCCCATTCTATTCAACCTAGCTTTAGAATATTCAATGCGAAAAGTTGAAGCAGACTTGATCACAAGCATTTCGGCACGAGGATCGAAGATTGTTCTAGCATTGGCTGACGACGTCGATACCATAGCTCAGTCAACGCGAGATGTATGTGGAATTTTCTGTCGTTTTGAGGAAGCTGCACTGCAAATGGGCCTCAAAGTCAACGAGGACAAGACTAAATATATGGTAATGTCAAGAAATGCCAGAAATAGGGTCAGGCAGAACGTCTATATTAACGACCACAACTTTGAAGTTGTAAAGGAGTTCAAGTACCTGGGAGCGATAATTACCCAGGCTAACCGTGTTGAGAAAGATGTGGCAGCCAGAATAGTCGCGGCAAACAAGACCTTTTCAACACTTAATAAAATCTAAGCTTCTCTCAGGAATACTAAGATTACAAAGCATAATCCGCCCTGTAGTGACATATGGAAGCGAGACTTGGACTCTTAACCAAAAATAAATGAATAAACTGCTGATATGGGAACGTAAGATTCTACGCTCCATTTACGGCCCTTGTAAGGATGCTATCACGCAAGAATGGAGGCGTCGACATAATCATGAATTCCAACAACTATTTGGGAAAGAGATCCTTACTAGGCATATAAAGGCTAATAGGCTTAGATGGGCAGGTCATGTAATATGGAGCGATGATCAGCGCCTTGTAAACACAGCTTTTTGGGAGAGACCGGTTGGAAGAAGACCAGTGGGATGCCCCAGAAATCGATGGAGGGACGCTGTAACGGCAGACCTTAGGAAGATGGGCATTAGACTGTGGGAAATAGAGGCACAAGACCGCCAAGGACGGAGAGCAATAGTGAATGCGGCCAAGACTCACGACGAGTTGTAGAAGAGCCAAACAAGAAGAAGAAGACTGGAGTTAAATGATTTCTGGATTGTTCACTTTTGTGGATTCCTCACTCTCACAGACGGCTTGCATAAAATGACCACAAATTGCATTTTTCTGTCTCGCTGGTGCCTCAATATGCAGTATGGAAGTGAAAATTCACTCTTTATACACCTAACAGCAAAGCCAACGCCCTTCTTGGAATGAGTGCAAGTTTTTAAAATTTTTCTTTGATTCATACTAAAGCCCGATCTTTCACTGTCAGCCATTATTCTGGTATTAACTGTTTATGATAGGAAAAACATTTTGCAGAAATAAACTTATGGTTAATTTTAATTTATAATTATGCATATGATAATGCTTTAGCGCTGCAATGGCACTTGAAGTATTACTCTTAACGAATATTGTTTTCTATCAGAAATGAGCTCATGTAATTAATATAAGTTAATCCCTTAAACAATTTTTCTGAGAATTGAAACTAATCCCGAAATCGAAGATCATTCAGTATTCTTTATTACAAATTAAAAAAAAAAAAAAAAATTTTCCCTTATTTTATCATTTCAATATATCTAAAAATTTTAACAAGCGTTTGCCTTAATAGCACAAATGTGTTCTCTCCGTAGTTTCCTTGTTGGATACTATTTTCATATGAAAGTAAGGACGAATCTAGCAGATCCAAAACAAAAATTTTTAATCGATTTTTATTTTCTAATTTTAGATACAACCTTTCAGTCTTTACAAACACTGTTTGAGTTAGGGTATAAACAAATTTCAAAATTTATTAGGGTTCTTATGCAATTTTCAAATTTAGAATCTGACTTAATTAAAGAATCATGTGTAAATTTAGATACCGCATTGCAAGTTGAGATTGACGGCTTAGATTTACATAATGAAATTTCAACATATAAAATTATTCTTAATCCTAAAAATTCTACTAATTCATCCTTTCCCATAAACATTTTTATATGTATATCTAAAAAAATCTACAGTCTCTTTTTTCCAAATTTATTTATAGTCTTGAGGATATACCTATTTTAGTAGCTTCAGGTGAAAGGAGTTTTGTCTAAGTTAAAACTGATAAAGAATTATTTAAGGACATCTATGAGCCAATAACGCCTATCAGATCTGGCCATTATGTCAATTGAAAATAATATTTCTGAGGCTCTTGATCATGATCAGATGATCGATCAACGAGCTTGCATCCGTGAAAGCCAGACGTATTTTGTTTTAAGTATATCGTTCCTGTTTTGTTTTGTTTATTACAAAAATGGTATTTTTTAATTTTTAAAACGTTTTTTTATCATTAAAATATTTCTGTTACCTACCATATAAGTACTTGGTATAATATTGTTTTGTGTTTTTTATTTTATTTACGTTAATTCTATTCTCTTTTAATTTTCTTGTGAATGTACTGCTTTTAATTCCTATTATTTATTATATTTCATCATTAATCAAGTAAATAATCGTAATGATTTGTTGATTATAAGTACTGTGTATATCTTTTTTTTCTGCTTCTTGTGAGTATAGTTTGCTTTTGATATACTTACCAAATATTTTTTGTCATTTTGTTTCTTACATTTCAAATCATTGACAGTTTTTCGCTTGATATATTTAAAAAAATAGGACTACTTTTTTAAACTAGGGGGGCACCAAAGAAACCTGCACGTAGGCGCCAGACACCTCAGGAACGGGTCTGTCACTGTGCGTCGGTTTCCTTGAAATTATAGTTAAAAAAATACATTAATTTATTAAGCAAGAAGTGTTGAAAATCTGCGTTACAAGAACAGACGATATCGTAAACCTTAAGTTGTACTTCACAGTCGAGACCCAAGATGTAATGCTATGGTAAAACATGCTCTTAGGATAGAGATTTCGGCACAGGTCAATAAAAATACTTGCGAACACCTGGAACAAAAAATATTTCTCTCCTGCGAGATATACGATAAACAAGTCCGAATAAATTGTTTTGTTTGTATCTTGACATAGCGTAGCTCAAATATGCTTCCTCTCGGGATGTAAACAGCAGTGTTATTATTATTGGGACAATATATGCCGGTCCTGCCTTATACCGCACAATACGCAAATGAAAAACAAATCTCAGTACGAACATAAAAGAAACCCTGTTGGGAAAGTAAGCAATACGTATGAATGAAGGAAATTTAAAAACAACTTTGAAGTAGCGAGCTTGTATTGAAATATAAAGAGAATAAAGCAAGAAATAATAAACCAAATAAGATTTTAAAATAGACCTTCCATGAAAACATAAACCAGGTGGTTTATTTTAATGTCAGTGTGTGATTTATTGTTTATTATTTTTTAAATGAAGAATTATTTCTATTTACTAATAATTCTTGAGTGATCAAGAAGAAAACGAAATAAATCTATAAATAGTAATAATATTTCCGGGTTAAAGAGTTTATCCGTAGGATGCTAATAAATATTCGACATAACAATTAATTAATCTTGATTTTCATACAATTATAATGTTAGCAGATTTCGCCAGTAAACTTCTTTTATGGGAAAAATAGTACAGCAAATCTCACTTGACGGTAGTAGTTCTCGATTCCAATATTTCTACCATATTCTCAAATTGCTCTATGCAGTTTTATAAAGTCTGATTCGTTTTTATAATTTTGAATTTGTAAATATATCTCGCTGTATGCTGGTTAGAATGTTGAAGTAGTGCTCATTGAATTGGTTAATGACTTACCATCAATATAAGCTGTCAAGAGGTAAATAACCAGCGGTGACAATGGGCACCCAAGACACCGAGCATTAACTATACGATAAGAAGGTTCACTTTCCGCGGAAGCACGTCATCGGCGTGTTTCCTTCCCCGCGCGAAAACGAGCAGGATATTGGCAGGCGACCTTTGACACGGCTTTAGTTCGTATACGCGGCTGCCAACCGTTACCAAGCAAAAAACTACGATTCCATAACGCACGCCAAAATTTAATTAAATATAAAAAAATGGAGAAAATTCGGGCGAGATTTTCTTCTTGATCTCTTTTGTCAGAATCGTAATGTACATATTACAGTATATTTGTAGTCGGAAATATGGTGAAATGATTAACAAAAATGTTATTGTATTACGAATTTGTAATTATGATTTGATAAATATATCAATCTTTTACATTTTAAGTCACCAGCGCTATGTAATAAGCAAAAAAAAATCAAAATCTTCTAAATATTAGTTATTACATATCTAGAGTATTGTTATCAATAACTAATTAATAAAGTGAATAGATTTTTGAAATAGTCAGTTGAAAACAAATTTTACAAAATATTTATTTGTTGAAAATAATAACGCTTTTAAGTTTGACAGGGCGCTACAAACCATTCCAAAGCCAACTAGAATATTAGGGTGAAATCAATAATTTCGTCATAAATTTTATTTAAATTACTGCAAACGAAAATATCGTCTCTAGTCAGCTTTTATTGAAATTTGACCTATATGCGGCGAGAGTCCATCAACCGTTTCCATGCGACCATGCAAAAACCTACAATTCATTGGTAGCGTTCGCTCAACACGCACATCAAAGCTGCCGCGGTTGAGTTGTTTCTTCATATCGTACAGTTAATATTCGGTGCCCAATGCAAGAAATAAGGTTTCATCTAGCATGAACTTATTCTGGATGTATACTGTCTAATTCCAAGATGAAATGAAATACTTCAATCTAATATTAGAGTCAGCCATCCGATGTATGGTAAATTGGGGACAGATGTACAGAAGATCAACTGTCTTGCTGCTGTCTACCAGAGCGCAATCGTTTTTTGCTAAGGAAAAACTTTTTACCGGTTGCAATTTATCGCAACGGTTGCGGATAGTGAACGGCCTCTAGATATAGAGGTTAACTGCGAGATAAGCACTGAATTTTATTCTTTGGCGAATAAGCAGTCCCCGGCCAAGTAGACCGAGTCTCTGCCGGTATAAGCAGACCCCTCTTGTCAGCCAACAGCCACGGGTGGAGGAGCCGACAAGAGGTAGGGCACTCTCTTGCCCTGGGAACGAACGAGAAATCGTTTCTAAAGACGGATGAGCCAAGAGGTCAACGGCATAGGATGCAGAAGGCAACGGGAGACCACTGCATTAAAGATCCCTATGGATATCCCTAGTAGACAACCAACAATGGCAGTCAATACTAAAAGCAATTCCGTGTTGAGAGCAATGTTGAATAAAGGTGCAACGAGATTAAAACTAAAGAAGGACAACAACAACATGAGGATCGCCACCTGGAATGTAAGAAGCATGTACATGACAGGCAAAATTCATAATGCGATTAAAGAAATGAAAAGGCTAAAGATAGACATTCTAGGAGTCAGCGAAATGCGCTGGAAGGATTGCGGAGAGTGTACTGTTGATAAATACAAGGTGCTATATGCCGGAAACGAAGAAACAACTCACTATAACGGGGTGGCCGTCATCCTATTTGAATCACTTGCGAAATCGATAAAAGAATCGATACCGATAACTGACAGAGTGATTTTAATCCAGCTCAACTCAAAACCACTTAATACCAATATAATCCAAGTGTACGCACCTACATCCACAAGCAGTGAAGATGAGATCGAGAGCTTTTATAAAGATCTCAACAAAGCATTATCTCTAGTAAAAAAGGCAGACAACACTATGGTTATAGGCGACTTCAACGCGAAAGTGGGAAAAGAGAAATGTCAAAATATAATGGGTAGCATGAATGACCGAGGAATGACCGAGGTGACCGCCTTTCTGCCAAGAGAACGACCTTGTTATAGCAAACACCTTATTCGAACTACATCCAAGAAGACTGTACACATGGAAGTCAAACACTGAAACGAAGGAAGGCACCGTCCGGAATCAAATTGACTTTATACTGGTAAAGCAACGTTTTAGAAACAGCATAAAATCCGTCAGAACATACCCAGTAGCGGTATTTCACAGAAAGTTAAAGATAATTATTAAAAGGCAAAATCAAAACAGCATAGACCGCAGACTATTAAAAGTGGAGCCCACAAGGGGAATAGTTCGAAACCAACTGCACGAATGCCTAGCAACCCATAATGATAGTGCAACAGATGCTGACACCCAGTGGAACAAAATGAGACCAGCAATAAAGAACATCTGCCTAAACAATCTTAAATGTAAACCGCAAAATAAGAAAAGACCATGGATGACGAGGGAAATTTTAGATCTAATGGAAGAACGTAGGCTGCTAAAACACAACAAAAACGCTTATAAAGCCAAACAGATAATAATAAGACAGAGAATCCGGGAAGAAAAAGCCTCTTATTTGGCCAGCCAGTGCAAGGAGATTGAGGATCTAGAAGCGGCATATGATTCCTTCAACATGTATAAAAAGATCAAGGAAGCAACTGGCAACTCAAGATCAAACAGAACATCTGGCATACTGTACAATGAAAGTGGAAAAGTAGTACAAGGACTTCAACAAAAAATAACCGAATAGACAAAGTACATAACAAAACTATTTGAAGATGATAGAGCAGTAACACCGCCGGTTTTGGATGACACAGAAGGTCCACCAATTACATGCAGAGAAGTGGAATACGCTATTAAGTGCTCAAAAAGCTGCAAAGCAGTAGGGCCAGATGAGATTCCTTGTGAGGTATATAAACTAATAGGCGACCAAAACGGCCTCAAAACACTCACCGCTTTCTTCAACAAAATATACTCCAACGGTAAAATACCAAACGACTGGCTGAAATCTGCATTCATAACAATACCAAAGAAAGGCACGGCTAAAACGTGCGATGAATACAGAACTATCAGTCTAATGAATCATTTGTTGAAAATATTTATGAAAATCATTCATGGCAGGATATATGCGAGATGTGAGAATTACTTAAGCGACACACAATTTGGGTTCCGCGATGGCCTCGGTACCAGGGAAGCACTATTCGGTATTAATGTCCTTGCACAAAGAAGCCGTAATATGTCAGTTGATATTTATGCCTGCTTTATAGACTTTCAAAAAGCTTTCGACCGAGTTAAACATGATATAATGGTGGAAACTCTCAAGCTGATTGGACTGGACGGAGCGGATATCAGAATAATTGCAAATTTATACTGGAGCCAAACATCAACAGTCATAGTGGAGGGAGCTGATACACCAGAAGTAAACATCAAACGAGGTGTAAGGCAGGGTTGCATCCTGTCCCCGTTACTCTTCAATGCATATTCAGAAAGAATTTTTAAAGATGCACTCTCGGAAAAAGCGACAAGCATTATCATTAATGGCGAATCGGTAAATAACTTGCGATACGCTGATGACACGGTCCTACTGGTCTCTAACCCGGACGATCTACAATTGATTTTAAATAAAGTGGTGGAAAGATGCGATGCTGCGGGCTTAACGCTAAACATAAAAAAGACCAAAGTATTAGTAGTTAGCAAACAACAGAATGTCAGAGCCGATATCAGAGTCAAAGGCGTGTGCTTAGAACAACTGCACCAATTTAGATATTTAGGCAGTATAATAACAGAGAACGCAGACAGCCACACAGAAGTAAGGTCAAGGATAGAACAGGCACGGGCAGTTTTCAGAAAAATGAGCAATGCCCTAAGTAGCAGAGATCTGAAATTGCCCCTACGCATTCGACTGCTGAGGTGATACGTATTCTCCACACTGTTATATGGAGTAGAAGCTTGGACCATCACGAAAAACGAAGAGAAACGTCTAGAAGCCTTCGAGATGTGGGCCTACAGGAGATTGCTAAGAGTCACATGGACTGAAAGAATCACCAACGCGACAATATTACAGCGCTTGAATAAGACCACTGAGATCCTCTCCACTATAAAAAAGAGAAAATTAGAGTATTTCGGCCATGTGATGAGGGGAACAAAATATCGGCTCCTACAAAACATCATTCAGGGCAAAATAGATGACAGCCGGGGACCATGCCGGAGAAAAACGTCATGGCTGAAAAATCTACGTAACTGGTACAAAATCAACTCATGCACACTTTTTAGAGTTGCCGTCGATAAAGTACGTCTAGCTTTGTTGGTAACCAACGTCCTGGAAGGACATGGTATGTAAGAAGAAGAAGAATTTATCGCAAGCAAATTGAAACTAATTTATTATTGGTTTGCGTTAGTTTGAGGAAATCATTTAAAAAAAAACAAAACGATCAAAAAGGAACTAGGTCATAGTTTTCGTTTCATGTCAAATGGTGGCAGGCATTCAAGTATAAGTTAATTAGTCCGAGTCACGAAGATCAACTGTCTGGTTGCTGTCCATGAGGGAAAGCGCTATACCTGCAAATTAGATAGCATTTTACTTGCCGTTTGCAGACGTCAGCTGCTTCCTCTGCTATGAAAATAAAAATAAAGTGCCGACATTACAATAAAAAACATATTTATATAAGGAATACTTGGTGTGCAATTTCTCTTCATATGAAGAGGAGATGTGGGTGGCTCACATTTAGAAAGAGAATATGCCTCAGTTAGTTAGGGTGCAATCTTAGTTAAGGTTTAAGGCTGTGTGCACGTGGAAGTAATTAAATTGAAAGCTTTGTATTTCGTACAAAAAAAATTGCACGAAATACAAAGCTTTAAATTTAATTAATCCAATCTTAGTGTTTAAACTGTCTTATACGTATTATTTTTGGATATACACAATAACACCTATATGTGAAAAGGACCAAGTGCTTACAACATTTTAGCTCATGACGTATTGCATTTGTGCCATTGCTATATAATGCGAAGATGTAGGAGGGAAGGTTTTGGGTGGAAATGAAATCGCGTTCCAGGGGCAAGTGGATGCAACGTTGCCGGACTACTACGATATAGTAGCGAGTATTAGGGTGCCCTTCAGGTCGTATTACCGATCCCGATGGGCCACATTTCTGCATTTTTCTTCCGACTGAACTGTTATATTTTTACGGAAAGTTTTTCAAATTTGAACAATTATTTTAGCATATTGTCATAAACTAAATAGTTTGTTTATTCTGGCTGTACTATTTTTGGCATGAAAAATGTATCTCTTACATTACAATTTAACCAATATTGTAAAAACATATTTCCATAAGGAGTTCTTTCCTCTTTCTATAATGTGGTATTTCGTAATTTATTTATTTAATTATCTAATAGTAATACCCTGTTCGTGCACTTTTTTAAAATAATGGTAACAAGTAAATAAGTACCTACGTTCTAAATTTCGTGCATTATTACTAACCATCTCACTAAATACATACATTCGTACATTTACGAATTAGATACATTATTCATATATACCTATAAAATATACACAGACCCATCTACGGGTCGGGAAATGACATTATGTTTTCCCTAAGTGGTCAATGAACCTTCTCTAGGAAAACGGCTAAACTGTCGCAAGTTTTCAGATCTTGGTGATGCGATTGAGTAAACACATCTCGCCATCGGCTCTTCTATCGTCGGCACGTGGCGTCGGCGTTTTAGTGTGTGCCGCGCGGTCGGCTTGATCAGTATGGCGGATTCTGGTGAGAAATGTGACTGCATTATCGAAAAACTACTCCAAACTTCTTTCAGTAATTTACCATTTGTATCCCATGACATAAAATATGATAACAGTTGCCAGACAATTTTTCGTCTGCAGCGTATTTCCAATTTTTGCCCATTACCAAGGCCGTATTTAAGGGGGCTGAAGGGGTTATAACCCCCTCGCCTCCCGAAATTATTGATCAAATAATGAAGGAAATCGGACTGCAATCGTAAAAAAAGAAAAATAATAAAAACAATCTTTAAAAATCCGGCCACACCTCCCCCAAGTAAGATCCTATTACATCCCTTAATGTTTTCCTCACGCTACGCCACTGGTTAGGCGTATTTTTAAATACGTAAAACTATATGTTTCGGAGTGAAAAAGACCTGTTGCTATAGTTCATTGTAAAACGTCATATTAATATTTTTTGTTCGTGCTTCATTGCATATTTTTTCCGATAGTTTTGTGCTAGCTTTGTGTAAGTAATTATGCGTCAGAAATGCTGCATACCTGGCTGCAAGGGGAATTACAAAAATGGGCCTAAAGTTCATGTTTTCGGTTTTCCAAATGATGTAAGTTTGCAACAAAAATGGCTAAAAGCGAGATATATGTTTCAGCCGACAAACTAGGATTATAAGCAGAACGTAAATTTGTAGCGCACATAAATAAGTTGCAAAAGCATGGTTTCGCTTCCACTAGAGACGATATACGTATCATGGCGTTTAATCTATCCGAAGTCCTTGGAATTCGACATAGATTTTACAGGGATCTTGAAAAAGCTAGATATCCACGAGGAATCCAAATTTATCCGTTAAAACGGTGTCACTTTCACGGTCTCAAGGAAAGTATAGCAAATATGTGGAAGGCTACTTTTGGCTCTTGAAGTCTACTCTTATAGAACTTGATATTTTAAATAAGCCTGGTCATGTTTTTGATATGGACGAGGCCAGGCTGCAGCTCAATAACAGACCAAGACACATTAATGCGTTAAAGGGGTTTAAAAGCATCTCGTCTGGTGAAAGGTGGAAAATCGTAACGATTATATCCTGCTGCAATGCGGAAGATACCTTAATATCCCCAGCATGTGCTTTCAAATTAAATGGTGAGGCCTGAATTTGGGACACCTTGTACAGTAAGATCAAATGTTGTGGCACTTCAAAAATGTTTTAATTAAAAATGAGCGAGTCTGCTAGTACTCGAGCGAGACACTGATGTGTAAACATAATATCCTATATCAACATGCACAAATATTTGAGCAGCCCTCATAAAATCACTGCGTATGTTATGATGTCACAGCCGTTTACACATTTCCATCCCCATCCGCATGCACATTTCCGTCCCATTTGCCGAGATTTACCCTCATACCGCTGCGTAAGATATTTTCACATCAAAACTAACCGTAATAATCAACACGAGCGAAGCCGCGGGTAAAACCTAAAAGTGTCCTATGTCGTTTACTATACTCTTGAAAATATCTGTACAAAATTGCATAATGATCGGTTGAGTAGTTTATGCGTGAAAGCGTAAGAAACAAACAAACAAACACATTCGCAATTATAATATTAATTATTCTCATTAATATTAGTAAGGATTCTTTAATAATACTTACTGGCAGCTACAATCGGAGTGGATTAATTCACTGCACAAATTCGACACGAAAATCTAATGTCACCAGGAATAACATCAACCTATGGACACAGCTTATTCACTACCAGCTAGTCATCTTGAGCCTACATCTTTTGATTTGGGAAAGTCAATAACCAAATTTTGCAAATTTTAGAAGAGGGCCATGACTCAATATTGTTTTAAACGTCCCTGCATCTGAATAATACTTTTGACAGTTAGTTTAATTTAAAATATGCTTTTTTATCGTCTAAAATCCGTTTAAAAACGATTTTAGATGGCAGAATTGTATAAGAATCCGAAATATCCGGACTTTTTAGGACGATAGCCGTGGCTTCGGACGAATTTGCCGTGGATTTTGAAGCGAACATTCATTTTAAATTCAACCGTCTATTAAAAATAAGCTGTGCTTTGGATCCAAGTACACTGCGAATATAATATAATGAAAATCTAATACCGCCCTAGCGGCTAGCTTTTTAGAAGCGCCATTTGAGTCGTCGCAATCGCGGCCGTCCTCGATTAGCTTGCTCTTCAATGCGCACGTCTTATAATGTCACATCGGTTTACACATTTCGTCCCCACATTTCCGTCTCATTTGCCGAGATTTACCCTCATACCGCCGCGTAAGATGTTTGCACATTAAAAATATAATTATTATATTAAATATTCAAGTATTTTTTATGTGTAAACATCTTACGAGGCGGTATGAGGGTAAATCTCAACAAATGGGACGGAAATGTGCAAGCAGATGGGACGGAATTGTACAAGCGGATCTAACGCCAGAATATAGGCAACCAATTCCAAATAAGTGGTTGCCTAAGGTGGCATTAGATTTACATGTCGATGATGCCGATATAGGATATGTTTACACATCAGTGTCTCGAGTAATAGCAGACTCGCCACAGATGCCACACCACACAGCCTAATATACCGAGATAACTACAGAAAGATCACAAAGTACTGAGATAATAAACCAGTTTCGCCATGTTTAACGATGACGTATCCGCGTTGATTTTCCCTTAACTTTTTTTGAACAACAAACAACTCTAATACTAGGTAATTAGAAAGTTTAAATCGGATGTATCTAATTAATTCCAATTATTTTCCTTTCCTTTACTGGATTCTACTGTTTGCATGCATTGAACATTACAAATAGAAACACCAAATTAACTCGCATTTCAAAGACTTTAATGCTAAAAGAAAACTACTTTAATTCCAGCATACAACTTTCGGTGAAACTCGGCAGCATTGACTGGCTGCAGTCTTTTATTCGATACCTTTCCTTTAATAAGAAACGAAACAATTTGCGGTTCGCAGAATTTTTCTAACAGTTTTATTTTTCCTTTGCGACCATTTTATTACATTTTTCTTAAGATATTTTCAAGAAATTAAATTTTCTAACTTAACAGTGCTCGAA